>JAQPZY010001698.1:9835000-9952500 GCA_029931535.1 Margaritifera margaritifera | reverse complement strand
ACCCGCTTCGATCTCACATGACAATTACAGCTCCGACCGGAAGTTTGCAGCCATTTGAGACTAGATATATGTTTGAAAAATGTATTTGTTATATTCAAACTTTTATCATAACAAATTCGGTTTACCTGGAATATTTGTCTACTACTAGTATATCTTGTTTAAATGATTTTGATACAGTGTACAGATGGAATAGGAATTGACACACGGTTATTCATTGAATCCGAAACTCGAAATGATCTAACTGTGGTTGTTTATTGTTGACGTGAATTTTCCATAAATAAATAACTTTATATGCTATGTAGCCAAACATCATCCGTCTGGTTTCGTTGAATTCATGCTCAATAGTTACTTCAAAATGGCATCTCTCCCAAACAAAACTTGAAGCAAAAGTAGTAATTAAATAAATTGGCTATAGGAGTAAGAATAGTTTTTTAAAAATCCAGGACATTCGTTGGGTTGAATATGGAACGGAAATCCAAATGAGAATAAATGAACGATACTGATTTACTAAATGCATACAGTCCAGTTATATATATATATATATATATATATATATATATATATATATATATATATATATATATATATATATATATATATATATATGCGCTTGTTCTTGCTGTTATGTTGAGGAATAAAGTACGCAAAATATCACTACTGAATATTAATATAGCGAAATGGTCAATGTCAACAATACCCCACAATGGAATTAAATTCAGATTTAGTAAGGTAGCACTTGAAATTAATAAATACAGAAGCTTGATATAATTGTAACTGAGACTAATAATAGTAACCTTCGACGTGCTTAAACCGAATTAATAAGTTTCGAAAACGCAATAACGGGAAGCTTGAAGTCAATCTTTAATGAGAGAACCTCCTTAAGTTTTTTTTTAAAAACGGAATAGTGTATATTCACAAATTTTAAAGAGTAGAGACAGGAAACACCGTAAAAATTGTCTCTTCAAATTATTAAGCATGTATCTCAATAACTTTCAAAATTACTTAAGTACTGGTGAAAAATGCTATAAAAATAATTACACGTTTTACGGATAGAATGTAAAAGTAGCGGTAATGAATAGTGTCCTACGTTTACCCATTTGAACTCGTTATCTTTTGCTTCTGATGCTAATCGTCAACGGTTATTGCTCAGTTGACTATGTTAAACTTATATCTTTATGGAACAGATACGTAATTGCACCGAATACATGCACAGTCAATACACACGCCCACCGGAATGCAGTCGCCCATGAGTTTGACAATAATGTTAAGCGATACACTGATTTAGCTGTATATGTTTCCATTACTACAAACTGAATGAATGCTAATTGCACATTCTTTCAGGAGAAGATAAGCCTCTAGGCATATTAAAGGCTAATAATAACTTTTGACTGACTTTGGGAACCTTGAATTGTGCGTTGTACAAATTGAGATCTGATGAACATAATTAAATCTTGTAAGACAATTATAATAGTTATAACCGGAAGTAATAAGAATTACATTTAGTCACGTGGTAATGTATACTTTGTCATTCTTTCCATGGTGATTGCCATAGAAAATCTGTGTTCTAATTAATGATTAAAGTTTCATTATCCAGGTATATTTTGATAAACCCAGGCGATATCAGATAGACTTTGATAAACCCAGGCGATATCAGACAGATTTTGATGAACCCAGGCGATATCAGACAGATTTTGATGAACTCAGGCGATATCAGACAGATTTTGATGAACCCAGGCGATACCTATCAGTCGACTACATTACCTTGTTAAATTCAAACTTCCTGCTACCTCGCTTCCATTCGTAAGCTGCAGTGGTTAGCGTGCCGAACTCACGATCAGAATGGTGCGGGTTTGAATCCTGCCATAACCAGGTCAGGTCGATCGCCGTAGTGTGTTTCTGGGCAAGGCACTTTACACCAAGTACCTCAGTAAGATATAACCTTTCATGTGATGATACTGTGCTGATAAATACCAAACAAGCAAACAAACAAATCATTCGTAATCTCCCTTAAAAAAAATTTTTTAATAGAGAACAATTTCCTGACAGGATATAGAGAGAAAATATGTAAACTAGTAATTACCTCAAGGGAAAGCTGTTTAAATTCCATTTCTACACCATTCCGAATAGAAAGGAAGAAACAAACGACATTAAACTCACAGTAGAAATAGGGTTTGTAAATTCCATTTCTACACCATTCCGAATAGAAAGGAAGAAACAAAAGACATTAAACTCACAGTAGAAATAGGGTTTGTAAATTCCATTTGAGACTACACCATTCCGAATAGAAAGGAAGAAACAAAAGACATTAAACTCACAGTAGAAATAGGGTTTTGAAGGATATCTTGTGGACTTTTTAAAATGATCAAAACAATCGGCTCTTTTTTATATCTATTCTGTAATTTACAAAGAATTATTTTTAACGACCAAGAATGAAAATGCCTGTTTCTGTATTGCCAACTTTCTCCTCAAGACTTCGACACATAAAATTTTTGTAGGGTAAAAAGATAATACTTATTTTTTCTATTCGTTTTGCAGCAATACTGTAGCAGAAACGATTAGCCGATAAAAAGGGTTGTATTCTTTGGATTTTTTGTCACTTATAAAATAGTTCTATTGGGTTTTATTGTTTATCTTAAGGTCTCTTATACTGTTTGATGAGTATGGACACCTTTACTATTGTAAAATATTACATAAACATCTTTATGTAGCGCGTTTAAACTGTCACCCAGACCTTTGTTATGACATACTATCTTGAAGTATATGTCAACAGAAATGGCATGAAACATTTCATCCAATTTAATCTCCAAAGGACTCTTATTTCTTTTTACACCAATTCAGATATCACTTCGATATGAACGTGTCAATCAAATAATGATCACCCTTTTACTTCTCCCAAGGGAAGATTATATCTTCAGGAAGAAAATATATACAACTTAGGATTGATGTCTCATTTACTATTTCCCCCCCCCCCCAAAAAAAAAAAAAAAAATTAAAAAAAAAAAAAATATCGCTATCTTGAATTTGCGTGATTCTTTGATGAGAGCAATTGCAGCCAAAGCAGAAATGATATCTCTTTTTTTAGAGTCAGTGATTATCTCAAAGACTAATCCGAGGCACATGTGATCAGCGGGATTGTGCCCATTTTTTTTTTTTTTAAATCTGCCCTTAATGGTCCAGTTTTAAAAAGGACTCAGTTACAGCCAGAGGGTATACGAAATGGGCTGCTGCACGATTGTCAAGCAGGTTCGGTTCCAGAAAAGAATTTTCGAGAATAATTTGGGTGCACACCTTATAATGCAGATTGTTGTGACTGATGCATAATTCTTTAGTATGTTGATAGTCGTGAAATGACACATTTCAAAATATACGCCTAATGGAGGAAAGCAAAATAATGTCACATGACAAGATGTGAAAGCAATGAGTCTTATAAATTGTCTAAAATACAACCATCTCTGTGTCCAACAACCTTTTTCTTTACTCCGCTAGGATTCTTCTAATGCATGCATCATATTTTGAATTCATGAAAAGAAACAATTTTATTTTTCTCAGAAATTGTAGGATTTTCTCAAATTTTAGGAATTCGTCAAATCTTTCTTTAAGAGTACTACATTTTCCAGGTGTATAAATGTAAATCAAAAGCGTTATTGTTAATGGCGTGTTATATACTATAAAAAAAACAATCGTGTAAATTGTTTTTTTTTAAGCAAGATCATTCAAAATATCGTCGAAAGGGAATTGCTTGAGAAATTTAGTAACAGTCGGGCCTGGAGAGTATATGTCAACGAATTGATGACAATTTGTTTTGTTTTTTTTAAAAATAATTTGTATTAAAAATGTGTATTTAGTGGATAATAATCGGACTGACTTATATGGCTTTTCTAAACCATAAGCAGTTACAATCGTAATGACTCAGAATAGATATTACTGAATGGATATCAATATGAATCATGTATTTGGAATTTTTCAAAATATTGTGTAAGGTTTGTAGAGAGGAGAAAAGTAAAAAACTGAAATACAAAGCACGCAATTACGCTAAAAGGCAAATTCGCCTTAGCAATAATATGTATTGTTGCATCAACTCATTGTCATACATGCTTTTCAAAAAGTGAGAATGGAAATTCAGAATTGATTTTGTACTACTTTTTTAAAAGACGTAAAAAGTACAAGAGTGTAAAAAAAAGTTGCACACAAGATGGCTAATGAGAAATTTAAAATCTCTATTTCAAATGGTTTGTACCGATATAATTTTTAATCAGGAGACTATGATTTTTATCATCAAATTTTACAAAAGTTGTATCGAACAAGGATTTAGTTTAGTTAAGTGATAATTTACTGTTTAAAATAGAGTATCCTAAAAACGACCATATTCATTAGGTTGCACAAAGCAGTATATATCATCTACACACATTTTGACACATTAGGTTGCACAGAGCAGTATATATCATCTACACATATTTTGACACATTATGTTGCACAAAGCAGTATATATCATCTACACACATTTTGACAAAATTGCGACTGTTTCAGGGAATATCACAGCAACATCCTATACAATCCAAACTTTGAAGGAATTAAATTTTTATTTCGGTAAAATGCAGAATGAGATGTAATACATAGCAGAACTTTTGCAAGACATCAAACGTTGCATTTATTGTGGAAAAGGTTTTTGTAACAGGAAAACACCGAAAAAGCACGAGGATATATGTTTAGGAAAATATTGTATTCGGTAGCATAGTGTGGACACTTAAATAGTCTATCATGGTATCTGATAAACGAAGGATACAAACATTTAAAAATCTTCCAAAAACATTTTAGAAGGTGGACCTATCTTGTAACGGAAAAGTTTTTCAAGGAACATCCTATTACTTACCATTAAGCCTGCTTCTAACGATGCGCGGTAATTGATGATTATTTTTGTGTTTTTTGTTTGTTTGTTTGTTTTTTTCTTAGACATTTTGCTAAGACATTTTTTTAGCACAAAAAATTACAAGATTTCAGGGATGAAATAATTGTAATGATGTAAAGTTTTTACGCTCACCGTAGGCTCTATCGTTTTGCTTTCTTGCTCTGCACTTTGTACAGTTTGTTTTGACGATGTCTCCAATTTGTAAATGATATAGCCGATACCAAGAAGCAAAATTAAATTCAATATGGACAGTGACCCAAACTTTCATATCATCCTCCATTTGATGGAAATCCTGATCCATTTCTTCCAATTCTTTATCCTCGATCTGAAGAAAAATAATTAATCTGTTCAAACCTGTGTCAATTTCATCTGACTTGAAAAAAATTTCTGTTTGGAAGTAATTAGTTTGGCAGTACATTGAAAGATTCCTTCATTGTTTTTTGTCAGTTTTAGCAGGACTTTCATCAATACTGTTTTTAGTTCAAGTTTCTACTTTTTTTACTAATGCTTGTCGTGTGTTATTTTTTTTTTCTTTTTCTTATGCTTGTGAAGTTGCCTCTAATGATGATGATATTCTTTCCTGTTTTTAGTTGTCAAATGCATATTTTTCGTTAGGATATTTGCTTTGGACATGTGAAAGATTCTACATGCTCCTTCTCGACTGAGTACCATAAGAACAATATTTAGGCATACTGCCTATTTAGGTTGGAAAATAATAAGTACATGAAAGTCACTACAAGTCACGAACTATTTGTCACTCAAAGTAAGTCACTAATAGTCGCTAACTATCTCTCACTGAAAGTAACTATTTGTCACTAATAGGCACTAAAAGTTACAAACTTTTTTTACTAAGTCGAGTTAGAAAAATCTTTAATTGAATAATTTCAGTAAAAATGGTCTATGATAAAAACCAATCGTGCAAAATAATTAAGTTGACTTGCAAAAAGTGTCATTGTCAACAATTTTCAGATGAATTCGAGAAAGGAAATGATAAATATCTAGAACGTAAAACGTGTGTAAACATCCGGAAAACTTGGTGGGAAAGAAATGTCAAGACGAAAAATACAATAATAAAATGCGAAAAGTTATTCAAATTCTAACCAATGAGATCACACTTAAATTCAAAGCTACATGATAAAGACTGTCTGAAACGTTAGTTCAATGGATTCCTGCGCTTCTATATAGAACTAATTTATGCCTAATAAATCAATGTCTACCAGTGCGAAAACTATTACATTGAAGATTTCAGACCTAATATTAAGTCAATGCCTTCCAGTGTAAAATATATTGATTGAAAGATTTCATGCATAAGAAAGGATTGTGTTCCAATGTAAAATAAGAAATAAAAATTAATTATAATGCAAGATTTCATGCCTAATAAATCAAAGGCTTGTTTGTTTGAAACAAAAATATTAAATTGAAAGATTTCATACCTAATAAACCAATATTTACTAGTGTGAACAATTACAATTAAAGAATTCGTGCCTAATAGATGAATGTTCTCCAGTGTGAAAAATACATTGAAAGATTTTATGTCTAGTAGATCAGTGTTTTCCAGTGTGAAAAATATCGCAAAAAATGTGCTATATAAAGATTTTTTATCTAATAAATCAACGTCTTTCAGTGAGGAAAACGGTATACCTGATTATCCTGTGTACAGAGTAAACAAATATGGACAAAGCTGTTTGACAGAGGATGAACTTGTTCATGGAACATCAGTGGACATTCATTCGGTACTCACTTCAGGTGATCCTCATGTACTCGTCAACTCAGAAGGAAGGACCTCACTATTATCATATTCATGAATGGTGTTCAAATGATACGTGAAGGTGGTGAAAATAAGACAGTTCGGAGGTTGGCTATCAAGGCTTAGGCCGTTGAAGTGATAAAAGTAGACGATAATAATGATCAGTTTGATAAAAGTTATTAAAAATTGAAATTTTTACCTTAAATAAATTCATTCGTGTAGATGTTAAATTGACATCTATTAGATAAAGTAAAGCTAAAATTTTGATCCACATCAGAACAAAATGATATTAAAAAGGTTTGAGAAGACCGAGATAAAGTTATTGCAAACGATGAAAAGAAAGTACTTGAAAATGGTTCGAAGAACAAGCATCTGACACAAGTAAAATAGAGAGAAAAATAAAAGATTCTTGACAGATAAAGCGATACGTTTGAGCGGAAAATCAGAGTATATCCTTTCTGAGCAAGGACGATAAATTGTTGGATCAATGTTTTCTGAGAGGAGCAGAGAAATGATAATATAACTGATCACTAGGGGAGCGAGAAGACTAACGAATTTGAAAGTTTCCAAGGTATCGAAGGTTTTGCTGTTCAAATATGCGACGATTAGAAGCAGTGGCAGCGCCAGTGGGGTGGGGGGAATTGCCTCCGGGCGCCATGCGAGGGGGGGGGGGGTGCGCCGAAGGGAGCTTTTTTTGCCAACCCCGCCCCATCTAAGCCCTGAAACGGGGCTTAAATCGGGTTATGGTGGTAAGAGGTTGGCAACTGACATAAAATCTGATTTCTGTGGCATAGTAGGGGAGCCACTAAAGAACATTGCCCCCGGGCCCCTTGGTATGGACGCCATTAAAGAACATTGCCCCCCGGGGAATTCAAACTCTCGCGCCGCCAGTGATTAGAAGTAAGGAAGACGGTCCTGTGGGGATGAGAATTCAAAAGGAGGATTTTGCTACAGGGTGGATGCTAGATATTTCATGCTGATAATGATGAAGTGAACATTATCGAATCTAACAAAGGGGCGAAACAGACGGAAGATATAGAAATGAAAGTTGATGACATTATTGATGAAATCATTGACAAAGTTGAACAAGAAACAGGAACGTCTACAGATTGGCCAATGTATCGCAATAAGTATCCAGGGATAACCATGCCTAAAACGTAAAGAATTGCTGGTAAAGTTATCAACCTGTCCGGATGGACTCAGAATATTAATGTTTGAACAATCGTAAAGAAAAATCATGATAAACGCTTTTTATCTGATCAAATGTGTTTTCAATACACCTAAAACACACGTGGATCGTCCTAGTAACTGCAGTTTAGAAGAATAGTCATTGGTTTGATAAGTGCCCGAGGAATAGCACACACGAGTATGATACATCCATCAACATTTACGAAATTATTGAGAACTTCAAAAGAGTCTGATATCAAACTCCCAATAAGAAAAATTAGGAAAAAGGAAATAATATGGAGACAATCATTATTATGTTAAAAATTTCCTAATCTGAAAATGTCGGATACTTCGTACTATAAAACTACGAGGTAGTAAACTTTCATTATGTTGGAACTTAAATTATGCAACGATTGATAGGTATTGTTGTGGCATCTCATACAATAGACGGAGATAAATATCTGAGTGATAAATGAATAAATTATTTTATGTCAATAGAATTATTTACTAAACACGTTAGACTTTGTAATAGTGTAGCGGATACTATTGACATCCAACTAAAAAAGGGTATAATTAATTTAAGAATCAAAAGCATAAAATAAAATTGATTGTTGTCGCGTTTTTTTATATATAGACATTTTTGTAACTGAAAATATATTTTAAAAATGTTCAGAGTGATTAAAAAAAGGTTTTTAACTGTTAAAGAGAGTAAACATTGTTTCGGTGTGTTTTGTCGTGTAAAAGGCACACCGAAGAGATATGACGAGATATAAACTGTTGAATGGTCTTCTCGTTGTTTACAGTTGTGCGGACTGTATAGATACTTTTATCGAAATATGTAAGGAGCTAGAAGATAGTGTGATGAGTTTTCCAAGAAAACAACAGGGATTTATCTCTGTATTTTTTCACAACTTATGGAAATACGATAGCCACCAATTCATAAGGAAACTGACTGAGACAGACCCTGACGATGACTTCAGCATCGTTCCAACATCTACTGATACATGCATATCGTTTAGCAAAACAATTACTAGTGTAGATAGAAAAAGAAGAACATTGAGACTTTTGGATAGCTTGAGATTTAAGAATTCATAAGTGAAACATTAGCTAATTAATTACCGAATGACAAGTTTTATAAATCGTTAAAACATATCGAACGAATGGAAGGAAAATATTTAAGGAGATATGTTTATCAGTTTGAGTACATAGATCGTTTGACAAATTTGAGAAAACCAGCGAACTGAAATTTGATCTTTGAATAGAAAACATATTTCGGAAGAGGACTTTCGATACACAAAGGATGTACTGGAAGAGAACTTTTGATACACAAAGAATGTACTTAGATCATCCACAATTAATAACAATATGTTATATCCCTGCTACTATTACACACTTTCATAGTATGACTTTTGTTTGAAGACAACCAAAATAGAGCTGGAAACGATACGAGATAGATAAATGTACTTGATGATTGAAAACGGAATCAGAGTACAGCTTGTTTAAGATACACTAACGCTAATAACAAATATTTGGAGAATAATTGGTTTTAGCAAAGAGGATTTGTATGTTGAGTATCTGAAAGGAAATAGTCTCTATGATGAGCTATGCTGCAGTATTTACCGTACGGAGGTTTTAGATAGCTAAGTGTTGAAGAAATTAACAGAAATACATTTAATCGAACATTAAAAGATGATATAACTGCGAAAGGGAATTTCTCTTAGATGTCGATTTATATATACCTAAAGAGTAGCATGAATATGCCAATGACTACCTGTTGGCATATCATGAATATGCCAATGACTACCTGTTGGCATAGCATAAATATGCCAATGACTACCTGTTGGCACCTGAAAAGATGGCACCTCTTCACGAAGAAATATCAGATCTACAAAATCAATTAATTGAAGAAGGGAAAGGAAAACTATCAAAGGTAAAAACGTTAATGTGAACGTTGTATGACAAATCAAACTATGTTATTTACTACAAGAATATCATATAGTATATGAGATTAGGTGCAAGACTTAATAAAATAACAAAGAAATGTTGTTCCTTTCATAACCTTGATGGAGAAATACATCACTTCGAATACTAATCTGAAACTGATGACTTCGAAAAAAGACCTTTTCAAGCTGGTTAACAGTGAGGTATTCGGTAATACAAAGGACAAGAACAGAAGTTTTCATCGTTCAGAATGTGACATAATTCGAGAAATTAGAGAAATATAATGAGGTCAAGAGAGTCACTCGTATCTGGGAAAATATTGTTTTAGCACAAACAAAAATCTAAAACAATTGTGCTGAGCAAACCTATGTATTCAGCTATATTTTAAATCGCAATAAGGTCCAGAAAAGCCAAATCTATACTACTAACACAATTTGAAGATTTAGACCACTTTTATACAAAATGTTATCATCAAATTGTAAAATCAGACACATTGAAAAACCCCGCACTTAACCAAACAAGTAGTATTACATACCGTGTTCTTTTCGTCTACCTCGATTTTTGTCTGTCTCTGTCTCTTTCTCTCTCTCTCATATATATATATATATATATATATATATATATATATATATATATATATATATATATATATATATATATATATATATATATATATATATAATATTTTCATACAGGTTAGAGAATTTTAATTCGTACTCTACAGAGATTCGGACCCGGATCCGAGGGTTACGGCACCCATCGCCTTGCCTGTTAGCACCAACCCCTATACGATCTCGACCATGCACACATCACCAAAAAATGATGCTACACAGTTGGTGGTATAGGCATTCGTGCGTAGCAGACATACGCGCATACAGGCAAGGCGATGGGTGCCGTAACCTGCGGATCCTGGTTCGAATCTCCGTAGAGTACCAATTAAAATTCTCTAACCTGTATGATAATATTATTTATTTGTATTTAACAATTCTGTTTATGTTATCAAGCATTCTCCTGCAGAATCTAGCGATAGCACTTTCCGCTCCGCCCTCCCCCCTCTTTCTCTTAATTTATTCTTATTATTATGTTAAGTTTCTGAGCGATCATTTGAAAAGGGCTTTGATAGTTACTTTCCGTAGATTTTACCCAATCCTATATAACCAATCCGATTCTCGTTCTCTCTCTCTCTCTCTCTCTCTCTCTCTCTCTCTCTATATATATATATATATATATATATATATATATATATATATATATATATATATATATATATATATATATAATACAGCTCTCTGATAATAAAGAGGTTTGGATACACGTTGAATGTATACATGTAGGTTTCCCGTTTACATACGGTGAGGAAGCTGGTTTAGAATATATTTAATTATGTGTACTTGTACTTTAAGCGTGCAACTAATTATCAAGCTGGACATATATTGAGACTTACACCATACCTATTTCATCTAAACACCGAGAATTAAATGAGAACGAGAGAGAGAGAGAGAGAGAGAGAGAGAGAGAGAGAGAGAGAGAGAGAGAGAGAGAGAGAGAGAGAGATTACACCATACCTACTTCATCTAAACACCGAGAATTAAAGGAGAGAGAGAGAGAGAGAGAGAGAGAGAGAGAGAGAGAGAGAGAGAGAGAGAGAGAGAGAGAGAGAGAGAGAGAGAGAGAGAGAGAATCGGATTGGTTATATAGGTTTGGGTAAAATCTACGGAAAGTGACTATCAAAGCCCTTTTCAAATGATCGTTCAGAAACTTAACATGGGCGATAATAAGAATAAATTAATACCCGATCTCGGCATGTTGGGCTAATGAAATGAAAGAATGAATGAATGAATGAAAACTCGAAAGCAAAGCAATATACAAAAAAGTATGATTATTAAAGGATTGATTGGAACGGATAGACAGACAGTAAGAGAATTTAATTCAAAAGAGCTGGTTAGGAGAAAGAAATTTTGAGTCAGTAAAGACTTTAAAGCTTTACAATCTGACTGTATATGCATAAAAGAACAATGACAGGGGTTGAAAGCATTAATTGGCTCCAGAATACCATGATGTTTCTTACATAATTGCTTAACTGGTTTTAAATCGGGTATTTGCATTGAAATGTCGAATAAGAAAATCTAAAATTTTCCGCAGTAGATAACACCAGTGATTATCATTATTTGTATGCAATTTTCCCCTCTCAGCTTATAAAATAAAGATTTTAATTTTGTACGGATTTTTTTTTCTAGATGATACCAAATGTTATCTCTATGTATTTTTTGTTTACACTATCAAATTTAAAAGACTTAAACTGTTTTTACCAATAATAATAATAATAATAATAATAATAATAATACTTCTTCTTATTCTTCTTCTTATTATTATTATTATTATTGATAATTTAAATTTAAAAAAAAATGATTTAGATTTATTTTGTAAAATCCTTCTTACGTATCGTTGGCTAGCACCCCTATTGGTAGAGCGCACAAATTGATGGCGTCACCGCGATTTATCCATGGTGGCACTAAAACGTGCGTGTCCTATTCTTTCTTCGTGTATTATCACTTCATATTATCACCGAGCCTCCCGTAGGATACAAGGATAGCACTTTATGCTCTGTTTGGTGTACAATTATAGCTTTTGTATACATTGATTTCTCTCGGTGGAATATGGAGTGATTGTGTATTTTGAGCAGAGTTGATTACTGGGTCGCGGGACGAGTGTGTCTACTACATATTAATGCCTATATTCACGACTAAGTTACATCTTTTGGGGGGAGGGGGTGCGTGCCTTGTCAAGACGGTGTGGGGTTGCTGCGCAAGGGTAATGCGATGGATGCCGTAACTAGCGGAATCTGGTTCGATTCGCAGTTCCGGACAAATTACAACTCTCTAACCTTTATGATAATATTCTTTCTCCGTGTAAATTCACTTGATATTATCACGCATCCCTCTGTATGACCTAGAGATAACATTTTGGGGGTGCGCGCTTAATCGAGAGGGTATGGGATATATTAAAACTGCGGTAGGTCATTCGAATACTTGGTATCACTAGAATTACTTGCTCGGTCCCTCTGTAAGGCATTCTCTTGTCTGCGCCCTGTACAATCTCGAAACGACCTCAAACTCGAATAAAAAATTGGAACCCAACGCTTCAAGCTTTAGAAGTTCTACTGTATATACACACTTTCTAAAAATTATAATGTACATAATGCATAGATAGCATTTTCAAATTTAGCGTAAAAAGGTGCGGCTGACTTCTGTCTATTCTGACCTAGTTTAGGACACCATGCAGTATGGAGCTAAAATATGAAATTACTGGGTGTGGGAAAGGCTTTCATGTTATTCACATGGACAAGATGGAATAGAACACAGGAATCACTTCCATGCCTATGGCAATTGGCAATTGTGGAATTCAAACACTTCAATACCCACAGCATTGTTACCCCCCCCCCCCGAAAAAGGATATTTTATCTTGTATTATTTATTGTGTTGATTCTGTCTGAAGGATGCAACAATGGTACAATTTGTGTTGTGACGTAACAATATTCCTACTTGTGTTTAGTCTACAAAAGTACTCCGTGGAAAATGAAAGTGAAAAGAGCAGAAACCAGAGGGGGTTTCTTTCGTGTGAAGTTTTCAGCAATAACCTTTCATATTTTACATAAACACATGTTTGTAGGCTGATTTTAAATTAGGCATACCTATCAACCGTAAAAATCAAGATCAAAGATACTTTTCTCTTTCTATTTTTTCAAGTAGGAGTTAGTCTGTGAGTAGCAAGTGTACTGTGTATTCTGCAATTTTCCCAAAAACAAATCAAACTATACAAAAATATATCATTTTTACATTTATCACCTCCCCCTTATTGACATGAGAGAATGTCCATTTCGAAGTGTGTGTAAAAGGGATAACTCCAGATCAGCTTTTTAGTTTACAAACTATTTAAACCATTAGAGAACCATTTCTTTCCCGTTTTCCTCTTTCGTCTCGTCCTCTTCTGTATTTCTTACTCTATTTATTTGCTTCTTTTCCCCATAGAACTTCACATATTTGGGAGACATACATACATACATACATACATACATACATACATACATACATACATACATACATACATACATACATACATACATACATACATACATACATACATACATACATACATACATACATACAATTGTTGTTGGTTGGTTTTAACGGCACGCTTAACACATTATTGGCTATATCAAGCCGTGGAAATGGGAGCTAAGTATCTTAACCAAGGACACACCGAGGCAGCCGACCTGGACTAACCTGGGCGAGACCGACACTCTACTAACTGAGCTACCGCGGTTCACTACATACATGCAGGCATGCATGGATACATACATAGAAACAAGTAGGGCCAAATTCATTTACAATACAATTAAAAATATGCCCATTAAGTGTCGTCTGCTGTTATAATCCTTTTGTTATTTATTCTGGGTGCAGTCGGAACGTCTATAAGTATTGACGGCAGCTATAAATTGAATACCATAGCATTTTGTTTCTTTGTATCGCATTCACTTGAATAATATCAATTCGAAGTTGAAAATTGTGCTGTTAACTATTTATTTACTTTGAACCATCTTATTTCCTCTTCTAAATGTTTCAATTTTGTATTATGTTCCTTGGAAGGAAATGTACGTGGCATTAGACCAGCAAGAAAGCAAAATAAACGTTGATAATGCAATACGTCTGACATTAAATGCAAATGAGCTATTAAACATAAATCTTTCAAAATGTGGGTGTATCTTGGGAATGTGCAATTAAATTATAATGTCTCCATGAAATACAAATGCCGCGGATTTTTTATGACGAAGTGATGAACTGGTGTGTATCAAACAAAGCCAGCACATGCTTTACAGTGACAGTTAAAGTCATGAAATGTATATTCATTAGTTTCGGAGAAAACGCAAGACCGTACCACCTGAAAAAAAAGTTGATAGTCTTTTACCAGATTTGGCACATATTACTAAAACCAGTTAAGTAAAAAAATGAATGGTGTCGTATCTTTCTTCTCGTCTCCGTAATTTCGTGTTCTGTATAAAACTAAGGTATAGAGGGGAAAAGGATGCGAATATTTTTTAGCTAGGATATTTTATTACTTTTGTGTTATACAGAATAAAATACTGAAAATACCAATCAAAGGATATTTTATTACTTTTGTGTTATACAGAATAAAACACTGAAAATACCAATCAAAGGATATTTTATTACTTGTGTTATACAGAATAAAACACTGAAAATACCAATCAAAGGATATTTTATTACTTGTGTTATACAGAATAAAACACTGAAAATACCAATCAAAGGATATTTTATTACTTGTGTTATACAGAATAAAACACTGAAAATACCAATCAAAGGATATTTTATTACTTTTGTGTTATACAGAATAAAACACTGAAAATACCAATCAAAGGATATTTTATTACTTGTGTTATACAGAATAAAGCACTGAAAATAACAATCAAAAGATATTTTATTACTTGTGTTATACAGAATAAAATACTGAAAATACCAATCAAAGGATATTTTATTACTTTTGTGTTATACAGAATAAAACACTGAAAATACCAATCAAAGGATATTTTATTACTTGTGTTATACAGAATAAAACACTGAAAATACCAATCAAATGATATTTTATTGCTTGTGTTATACAGAATAAAACACTGAAAATACCAATCAAAGGATATTTTATTACTTGTGTTATACAGAATAAAACACTGAAAATACCAATCAAAGGATATGTTATTACTTGTGTTATACAGAATAAAACACTGAAAATACCAATCAAAGGATATGTTATTACTTGTGTTATACAGAAAAAAAACACTGAAAATACCAATCAAAGGATATTTTATTACTTTTGTGTTATACAGAATAAAACACTGAAAATACCAATCAAAGGATATTTTATTACTTTTGTGTTATACAGAAAAATACACTGAAAATACCAATCAAAGGATATTTTATTACTTGTGTTATACAGAATAAAACACTGAAAATACCAATCAAAGGATATTTTATTACTTGTGTTATACAGAATAAAACACTGAAAATACCAATCAAAGGATATTTTATTACTTGTGTTATACAGAATAAAACACTGAAAATACCAATCAAAGGATATTTTATTACTTGTGTTATACAGAATAAAACACTGAAAATACCAATCAAAGGATATTTTATTACTTTTGTGTTATACAGAATAAAACACTGAAAATACCAATCAAAGGATATTTTATTACTTTTGTGTTATACAGAATAATACACTGAAAATACCAATCAAAGGATATTTTATTACTTGTGTTGTACAGAATAAAACACTGAAAATACCAATCAAAGGATATTTTATTACTTGTGTTATACAGAATAAAACACTGAAAATACCAATCAAATGATATTTTATTGCTTGTGTTATACAGAATAAAACACTGAAAATACCAATCAAAGAACATTTTATTACTTGTGTTATACAGAATAAAACACTGAAAATACCAATCAAAGGATATTTTATTACTTTTGTGTTATACAGAATAAAACACTGAAAATACCAATCAAAGGATATTTTATTACTTTTGTATTATACAGAATAAAACACTGAAAATACCAATCAAAGGACATTTTATTACTTGTGTTATACAGAATAAAACACTGAAAATACCAATCAAAGGATATTTTATAACTTTTGTGTTATACAGAATAAAACACTGAAAATACCAATCAAAGGATATTTTATTACTTGTGTTATACAGAATAAAACACTGAAAATACCAATCAAAGGATATTGAAACAATGTTAAGACATTTACTACTATTTTTCAACTTGCCTATAGGATGGTTTTTAGCTTTATTATCAGTCATATATATTTGTTTGTAGGAAAACTGTTGTGGTCTAGAGTTATGACTACATTGCATTTATTATGATTCTAGGTGACAGTTAACTTTGTAATTTTTCTGATGCTTTCAAAGGAATAAAAATTTAAGTTTTTGATTCTCGGTTTACTTTCAGTAACAAGCGGTGAAGTACACGGTGTCGACAACGAAATCGATGAAGTAAAATGTTTCGATGATGATGGAAAATTAGTAACTGGCGATACCTCCATGTCAATTAGACGACCAGTGATATTTACAAATGAACCGAAATCCAAGCCCGAAATGTGTGTTCCATAGCACTGTAAGATCCAGGTCCTATTCTACGCTATTTTAAGAATATCTCTGAACGGTATTACCTAAAGACGTATTCAATATTAGCTAGTCAAATAAATTAGGCATACGGATGTCATTTTTCACTACCTGTTTTACTTTCAATTGCTATGGTGGATGGATCATTTTAGTTGGGTAGTTGAACCAAGTGAAACATCATTCGTGACTGATATGTTAATTCACACCTGATCTCATCGCAACTGGCGGCTTCCTGGTGTTGACTTCATGATATAAGATACTTTTTTCATGATGTAACAGTTAACTGTTATGCTATTTTTAGTAATAGGACGGCTTGTTCCACTCCTTCATCTATAAATAGAACCGCTCGTTTGCACGTGACGTCGGAAACTAGAGCGCACACTATCCTAAAAAAAAACAACAACAAAGAAACATACGAAAAAAAAAAAAAAAAAAAAAATCCTGTTGGTTTTATGCGAACATTTGACAAATTATGCATTCTGCAGTTTTTGGATTGGCTGATGGAATGCGTATAATTTAACTACATACAGATAACCTAAGACACGATGTAGTCATACGCGTGGGTAAAAGACCATGTTCCCAATGAATATAATGCACACGGTGTCTCTTCGTGTGCAATGTAAACGTTTTCGCTTTTCGACGTAACGATGTATTTCTACTAAATGTTGTTACCAATCCATAACATTTTGTCAAAACGAAAAACTTATAACTGTTTGAAATCATATCTTATATATACAGTTGCGGCGCGAGGGTTGGAGGTGCTAGGGACATTGTTTTTATAGGTAAGTGACTGGAATACAAAATACAAAAATAAATAGCTGAACACACTCATTTAAACTGATAGTGGGAAATATGATGTCAAATGATGCCAATAGCTGGGTTTTGTGTTTTCTCCAATCTTTTTTTCATTAGATTTTTCAAAGTGCAGATGCACATATTATATTTCTCAGTACAGCTCTGCTTAGACTGTAATTGTATGCACATATTATATTTCCCAGTACAGCTCTGCTTAGACTGTAATTGTATGCACATATTATATTTCTCAGTACAGCTCTGCTAAGACTGTAATTGTATGCACATGTTATATTTCTCAGTACAGCTCTGCTAAGACTGTAATTGTATGCACATGTTATATTTCTCAGTACAGCTCTGCTAAGACTGTAATTGTATGCACATGTTATATTTCTCAGTACAGCTCTGCTTAGACTGTAATTGTAAGCACATATTATATTTTTCAGTACAGCCGTGCTAAGACTGTAATTGTATGCACATATTATATTTCTCAGTTCAGCCGTACTAAGACTATAATTGTATGCACATATTATATTTCCCAGTACTGTCGTGCCAAGACCGAAATTGTATACACACATTATGTTTCTCAGTACAGCTCTACTTAGACTGTAATTGTATGCACATGTTATATTTCTCAGTACAGCTCTGCTTAGACTGAAATTGTATGCACATATTATATTTCTCAGTACAGCTCTGCTTAGACTGTAATTGTATGCACATATTATATTTCTCAGTACCGCCGTGCTAAGACTGTAATTGTATGCACGTATGATATTTATCGGTACATCTGTGCTAAGACTGTAATTAGATGCACATATTATATTTCTCAGTACAGCTCTGCTTAGACTGTAATTGTTTGCACATATTATATTTCTCAGTACAGCTCTGCTAAGACTGTAATTGTATGCATATATGATATTTCTCGGTACAGCCGTGCTAAGACTGTAATTGTATGCGAAATAATAAAATTAATTCTCCTCTTATAGAATTGTCTTTAAAAAAGATTTATCAATCGCTGTTTTCCGTTTGTTCTTAATTAAGATTTTTTCTGGTTACTGCATTATTTTTGGGTTCTCTGTATTATATTTCTGTGTATTTTGTATTATATTTCTGTGTATTCTGTGCACAGAGCTGTATTTATTTGGAATAACCTGTAAGAGTATCTTATTAAAAGATGAATCCATTCTAACTTTAATATCATATCCTACAAACTAATGTGTCTGAAGGAAATAAACTCTTTTCTCGTTTCATAATTATAAAAATGCATTTCATTTCTCAATAAAAATGACGTTGTGACATTTGTGCTGTTCTACAATACATAAATCAGAACGTTTATACAACCGAGTAAGTTAACTAATTATTTGATTTTATTACTCCACAGTACAATTCTGTCTTACGATCGGGGGTATGTCGCTACCCATGAATTGACCTGTTGACGTGACAATGGCCATTAGACAATGAAAATGTAAAGTCGGGAGAATGTTTAAAACTTATGTCATTACTTCTGATGCATTATTCGGAGCTTTGTCTCGATTCAAACAGCAGCTACTGCATAATAATAACTAATGTCTAGGGCATTCATGGTCAATGATTTACGAAAATGTAGGGACATTTTAATGAAATTTAAACGTCTGAAATACTTAAAAGTATTACTCACGAGTACTTATAGGAAATACAATACTATGTTTTCTCGAAAGTATGCATATGTTGACTTGGGGCTTCAAGTACACACATACATATATATGTATATATATATGTATATATATATATATATATATATATATATATATATATATATATATATATATATATATATATATATATATATATTCTCCTGTTCGGTGGTATAAGGGCACATTGTACCATGACCGGTTTGTGCAAACTTGGTGATGGGCTAGTGCTATCAAAAAAAATAATGTTCTACCTATAGACCTCATTCTGCTGATACCATCTATACGTTGAGTTTGTTTAAAATATTTTTGGATTTTGATAAACAGATTTCTGTTTGTGGGCATTTAAAATGTAAACGTCTGAAATACTTAAAAGTATTACTCACCAGTGCTTATAGGAAATACAATACTATGTTGTCTCGAAAGTATGCATATGTTGACTTGGGGCTTCAAGTACACACATACATATATATGTATGTATGTGTGTATATATATATATATATATAGATATATATATATATATATATATATATATATATATATATATATATGTATGTATGTGTATATATATATATATATATATATATATATATATATATATATATATATATATATATATATATATATATATATATATACACACACAAACACACACACACACACAAAATTAAATCCGTTGATTTGGACAGATGTTGGGAAAAGCAGATCTTCAACTTCAACTAGGGTGAATGAATGCACCTTATGACCTTTCACTCTCGCATACATGCAAAATACACATACATATGTAGACACTTGCATGCTTAGAGAAATATACATAATGTATTTTTTAAGTCACGTACAACTGTCAAATCTAATAATCAGGTCACACTAACACGAAGAAAAGCAAGCGCTGGGGTTGGTTTTTTTTAGCGTTTAGTCCTGGTCATTCTCTGATTGCACTCATATCTCGTCTGTACTTACATGTGTTAAAAGTTACCCATGTTTACACTAGCGATGTATCGATGTATTTGAAACGTATCTTTAATAGTTTTGGTGCAAACTACATACACAATGCATCTGGTACAGCCTATAGGAACAGTAATTAAAGCATATGACTTCCACTACCATGGCTTTAAGTGACTGATGGTTTGATCTTGTTCTAGCGAGAAAGCGAATAAATTACACTGACTAACGATTGCTCTCAATACCTATTTCATATTATTTATGAAAAGCCTGTAGTAAATCGTGAGGGTTCAAATCTATCTATCATTTCCCAGCATGAATCTCTTACACGTTATCACCTTAAACTACTTTTGGTAACGATAACTTTGTTCTGTTTTATTAGCACTCTTATATCATTTGAAAGATGTTTTCTTATAGATGTAAATTAAATAGCAATGTGATAATTCCGGTGCCTGCGATAAAGTTTTAAATTTTTACTTATCAAAAGGACAATAGTCTTTTCGTATAAATTTATCTTGTACTTTTCTTTGATGTACTGGATGTTCATTTCAAATATTTAAACGAGACAAGTGATTCTTGTCAGCTACTTTATATCAATTGTTTGGTACTTTCGGTCAAATTGGGTTATTGCAATAAATGAAAGTCGATTTCTTGAAAAGAAAAGCAAACGATGAGACTGAAGATAAATACGATTGGGTCCTCGGTACCGTTTCAACTTTCCAGTAGACTCTGATGTCCACATTACTCAGTAGAGTGTCATTACATATTTACACGTTATCATTAAGGTTGACTCGTATAATTCGTCCTTTGCCTTTATATGCATGTTCGCGTTCTTTGTATGATGTTACTCCATAACCAGTATTACTATCGTACAATATGGAACTTTACTGAGTACAATATTAGTTATTATGGATCACGAGAAACCAGCATCAACCGAGGCTGTCGACCGAGACTGGCAAATGAAGCTTGCAACCGAGGCTGTCGACCGAGACTGGCCAAGAGGCTGACGACTGAGACTGGCCAAGAGGCTGACGATCGAGGCTGACCAAGAGGCTGACGACTGAGACTGGCCAAGAGGCTGACAATCGAGGCTGACCAAGAGGCTGACGACTGAGACTGGCCTAGACGCTGACGACCGAGGCTGGCCAAGAGGCTGACGACCGAGCCTGGCGAGCGAGACTGGCCAAGAGGCTGACGACCGAGGCTGGCCAAGAGGCTGACGACCGAGGCTGGCGAGCGAGGTTGATATTGTTTTTCCCTGCTACTTAAAAATAATATTGCACTCATTAAAGTGTCACTACATTTCTACATTTTATAATTTTAAAGAAATCAAGTTACGGTAAACATTTATTTTCTCAACTATGATAATGTAATTATATTATTTCTCTTTTTGGGCAAATACTTTCTAATACTTGACAGTTTCTTCTGGAGACTTTTATAGCATCCCTATTTCTTATAAGCGACAACATAAGATATTTATTTGAAATATCTGCATAACGGTTCAGAGCTTTTGTATAGTCCACGTTCTCCATTTTGTTCTATTCACAGAACGCGAATTGAACAGAAAACATTGCGTCATGGAAAATCTGATCTACAGAATTTGTATGATGTAACATAGCTTTCAAATTTTTCGAACAATAGGTAGGTTCCAGTATAAAATAACATTTTTTTCATAACACATATTATCTGATTGATGCATTGAGACATGAAATGGAAATTCCAATGATCGAACATGATGGATGATATATATCGTTGATGGAATAACATGGCACATGTCGGGAACATCTAAAAACAGAAGGAAAATATTTTACTTATCTTGCAATATTTGAGATATTCAAGCAACAACTGCGAGAGACTCATAGAATCGTTCATATGCATCAGTGGAAGATATGAAACTTCTACCCGAAGGTCAGACACTAGGTAGACACAAAATTATGATCCCTCGGGTGTAATTTTCTAATCCAACACCACTGCATAATGGAGGACTGTGAAAGAAAGAAAAATGAGGGTCGAAGTCAAAATGGTGTATTGTGAATACTGATGCAACTTTCAAAAAGCAACACACCTACTGAGAATTTTCTCACCTTATGATAGAGCGTAAAAACTTACCGTATGTACTCGCGTATAATACAATACCAACTGCAAATTGCATAGACCCATATCTACTGTCGCATAATGCGCTGGCAGATCTTGGTCTATGCAGTTAGTAAGTGCTAATCAGTAGAACAAACAGCATAGACCCTGCTATGGCGGCGCATTATTCGACGACAGATCAGGGTCTATGTTGTTTGCATTTGGAGAAGAATTATACGCGAGTACAGACGGTAAATACTTTAAATGAAGTTTGAGCGCACATCAGCGTTCGAAGAACAGTGGTTGAGACAGACCAGGTAATGGCAATACAAAGCGTTCGAATTGTATACTGAAGACAGCATGCGCAAAAAATGTAAACAGGTCAAAAAATAAAGTACACTGTTATCCCTAAGATTTAACGAGACAGACAAAAATAATGGCATAGTCCTCAATTCAGCGTTGGCTAGAACTGATTTCCATTCATAAATGACGATAAGAACACGAATTTCGACTCAAAACTGCACTACCAAAGCTGTACATGTAGCTAAGTCGATCAGTGCAAAACGTCCCGTTCGCGGGACACTAACTTCAACCACTGCACGTTTTAGGACATAAATATGTGCAATTAATGTTTATCTTGATTATTGTGCACAAATGATGGAAATCGGGGAGTTATTGCCAGTTTGTGTGTACTTTACTCGCAGTAGAAAGTCACGTGATGAAAAATTGAGATATCCTTCGCCGATGTTCTGCAATAGAAAACACGACGATGCACATAGAGTAATGTGAGAAACTCTACTCTTCAACGTGTCCCACTGTGCACGTGATTCGCAGCTAATAGATAGGGGTTGCGCCCGAATATTTGCACTGACGACATGATATGAATAACTACCAGATACGTGATGAAAAGCTTGTCGGCTGGAGACGAATTGCAGATTACAAGATACACTACGAAATTCAACTAAGTTTACCTTATTAATTTCGTGATTTCAAAATATCAACAATTTTTGTTGAGAGGGTGAACAACCTGGTTTTAATTTAACGTATTTATTATGAATCCTTGAAATGATATTGCATTTTCGTCATTTACATTTTATGGGAAAAGAAAAACTCATTGTTATCCGTGAAGTATTTTATCGTGATAATCTTATTCGAAAGAAGATAATAGCAATATTGTCACGTAATGGAATTTTCCGCAAGAATGCTCAAGGAAAGGACATTCATACCACATATATCATGTACCGGTATGCTTATATATATTTTGATATAAAGTATCTCATATCTATATGCATATCACAGATATTTAAATCACACGTGGTAATTGTGTCATGACGTATAAGGATTATATATTATTATGTGCATGGGCGTCTGCATTAAGAGTATGACGTTTTACCAGCTGAGCCATAACGTTTAAGTACAATTGATTAGTTGCAGATTTGAAAATATATTTCAGCTGCGTAAACATAATTATATTTATTACGTCCAGGTTCTGAAGCTATCTTGCCGTTTATGACAATGGCAAATACGACGACGATGATATTGACAAACGGTAAAATCATCGTCATCATCATCATCATCAGCAAGAACAACAACAACAGCAACAACTTTATTTCTAAAAGAAAACGCGATGACTGAATACAATAATCTCCTTTGAGCTTCCTTTTACACCTAATCATGGGCGTCCGCAGGAATTTTTCCCGGGGAAGGGGGAAAGCCATAATCGGGAGAGGGGAGCCAAAATTAAAGGGTCATGTTTATATAGTGCACAATGAATATTTTTTAAATGGGGGGGGGGGGGTTCGGGCACTTGCAGCTCCCCTTGCCTCCCCCCCCCTGCAGACGCCCATGCACATAATAATATATAATCCTTATACACATAAAACAACGATTAAAAAAACCAACAACACTTATAACTACATACCTATTAAGTTTGTTTCTAAGACGACAGACGCCTGAGTAAATGTACCTAGGAACCATTTAGTTCAGTGTAATAAGAAACGTTCGATTCTTAGTTTTGAAAGAAGTTAGTGTTTATTAATATTTTTAAATACTTTCAGTGATAGCATTCCATGTTTCTGCACCAGAGCATTTGAAGAATTGTTTGCAATTTTCAGTAATTAGCCCAGGTATCGCAATTTTCAGTAATTAGCCCAGGTACCGCAATTATCAGTAATTAGCCCAGGTATCGCAAAACTATCATGAGAAACTGATCTCAGATAATATCTACCAGGGACTGAGGATAAAATTAGTAAATTATTAAAAAGGGGTAGGTGTAAAAAAAAGTAAATTAGGTAGGTGTAAATATTATTAAGGTTCTTACAAACTAATACACCATTGTAATACATATGTTATCAACTGGCATCTACTGTAGTTATTTAAAAACGTCATTTAATGTATGAGTAGATGTTTATCCAGTGTAATCTTTTCAGCTCTTTTTGAATTAATCTGCCCATTTTTTTCTCTCTTTTACAATGTCGACAAATTACAGAACCATACTCCAAGATAGGAAGAATGTAGGCATTGTAGAACATTTTTCTTTAGGATTCCAATTTCAAAAACTGAGTAATTCTTATTCAAGAGTTATCATAGATCAATATCGTCGTCGTCATCATCATCATCGGTATCTTCTTCTTCTGCAAATTCTAAAATATATTTCAGCAGCGTAAACAAAATGTTATTATTACACCAATGTTTTACAGCTTTCCAGCTGCTGCTTGTAGCATCTAAAATGACGACAATGACAAACACCATGATCATCACCACCCTCTTCTTGTACTCCATTTCTTCCACTTCTTGGTGGCCATCTTCATTGCAAATTATTAGTCCTATTGATATTATTATTATTACAGCAGCAACAACAACAACAACAATAAAAAATAATAATGATATTATTATTGTTGTTATTATTGTTTCTGTATTAAATAGAAGCCATCGTGGGAAGAGGAAAAAATGATGAGGAGGGAGACGAATTGTAGTAGCAGCAAAAAGAGATTTGAATAAGGAGAACGAAAATGTATTGTTGACGTCATCATGTTATTGATATTATTGTGTGTACAAATGATTAAGCAAGTACAATCCTCCGGTCTGTTGGCCACATATATTTTACTATTGAACTCTTCTGGGTTTATACTAATAAAATGATAGTTGAGTGAAGGCAACGTCATTGTTAAAATAAGCTACATGAGTAAAGAAGAAGAAACGGTAGTGACTATATAGTGGTAGACAAATAACGATAAAGTGTACTTCTACAATCTATATTATTAATGACTGAGATATCATGATGCAAACGATGACATCTCTCCTACTCGTTCTCTATCTGTATCTCTTCATCTTTTTCTTCCTCGCGTTTCTCAGTTGTCTCTGACAACGACTTCGTGGAGAAAAGTAGAACAAGTAATCTGTCTGCTACTTATTACTTTGATAGTCATAAATTTATCTGAATACCAAGGCCCATATTTTCTAAACTTTTGAAGGTAAAACGGAAAATCTCAAAACTTTGAGAGTATATAATTTTAATTTGAATTAAGTTAATATCATAGATCCTTCAAGATTTACTTGAGTCCCTCTCCTAGACTGCTTAATTTCACTGGCCTAGATTTACTTCAAGTATCATATCTGATTGTAGGGTTTTAAGCCAAAGCACGGGTTCCTCAAAGGCAATAGGGATAAAAATTTGTGTGAGAAAAACTTTGATGATTTTATGATAGAAATTTATGTGAGAAAAACATTGATAATTTTAACAAACTCCAATGAGTTGGGGTTTTATTTTCCCATGGGTATAAAGAGCTTTCATACGAAATAAATTATATCCTCATTCCTTTTTCCAGAAACCATCAGGCGTCTACTTTTCATATCTAAAGGCAGATTTTCTGTCGGGGTTTCATGCTGAAAATAATACTACCGAATATTTGAACGTCTTTCGATGGATTTTTTTTACATTGCTCCTCGTGAGAATGACTTTACTAAGATTTTGGCATAGTGAAGTTGATGAAACCCTCCATACTGTCATTACTTGAAATCCTACTCTTTACAAAATACAATTAGTTTTTCAAGACGATTAAGTTTGGTAAGCAATGGTACAACTAATTACAACGGTACAACTAATTACAATGGTACCACTAATTGCAATAGTACAACTAATTACATTTAAACATTACTTTTTTTATTTAAACTATTGAGTTTATGGCACTTTTGCCAAATATTTATCAGTTGGAGTAAAAGCTGCGATAATTCGCGTCTCATTTAATTTACTTATAATTGGACAAGAAATCCAAGATAAACATTTCTTTCACATATGAAGAAATATTAAGCAGAAATAACTTCCTTTTAACTGACTATAGTTTGTTTCCATTTCTATCAAGGAGTTATCCTCCCAAAGTAGGTATTTTGATAATGATGCATAGTAAAAACATATTAACACTTTATTTAGTTTTAGCTGATATAAGTTATGATAATTATTCATTTTTAGCTGATATAAGTTATGATAAAAATAACGATATCTGATTTTAGTTTGTTTACATCAACAGTTTTTGTATGAATTGATTGAAAACTATTTACATAAAACGCTCATTCAACTATTATACCGTATAAGAGATCTACCATGGGGAGGCAATTCCTTTCCAATAAGGGAGGTAACTTATACAATACACTAATAGGGAATTGCATGCGTGAAGTCCTTTTTAAATACCACTAGATGTATTAACTGGTTTTAGTTTGGACTATTGGAAATGTTAATTTTAGTACAGGATGCTATAAAATATACAGTCTGAGGTAAACCCTGCTGAAATCTTGTGAAAAAGTTCAGATGCGTTTCAATAAATATATTAAAGTTGAAAGATTCATGTTTAAACGAACATACGTCATATAGATACAGGATACACGGATACAATAAGGACAAAGAGTGATTGAAAATTTCTATTTTAGATTAATTACAAAAGATATTATTTTTGAATAACACCTTGTTAATATACTTTTTATTTTAAAATAACAATAAAATGTGATTTTATAGAAAAGGTAATTAATGTCGTACTCACGTTATAAAATAGATTTCAAAATATGGATGAACTAGGTAATAACGTAAAGAATGACGCCAACCTAGAACTTCAGACCAAATTTGTCCTAAAATCCCTACAATAATTTGGATACTTCACATATATACACTCTTAAATACAATAATAAATTTTAATTTGATCGAATATATGGACAATGATGATAACTGATAAGTAAAGAATTTTGTTAACTCATTTTCAATTTGATTTTTTTCAGATGTACTAATACTAGAAATTACGATATATACGGAATAAAGCAATAGCTCCATTACACCGCTATCAGAAGAGTTCTTTAATTATGTTATCCTTAGCATTTCTGACATCATCGCGTAAGTTTGGGTGCCTTGCAGCTAGTGATAAAAGCATCAAGTTTCATTATAATCACGACCAGAAAATAATTCCACACAAAATAACGGATATTATTTTTGTATCAGTCTTGCTGTATTTTAATCCAGAGCTCAGACAAGAAAGGTAAATTAAGAAGAAAAAACTCTTGGGGAAAAAAAAAAACAATAATAAGTGTGTTGTTTTCCGTTGATTACGACATGAAGTCTCCATTTTATCTTCATTAAATAAAATTTTGAGGCAACGCCCCAGTTGCACAAACTTTAATATTCTACATTACCCAGTTTACATAATCCGATTACTTAGGGTGAAATCCTCCTTTTAATGGAGAAGGCCGAGTGGTCTATAGCGCTCGCCTTTACAGATCACTCACATCTCACTTCTGTCCGAGTGAGTTCGAGTCTCGACTCAGCCAACGTGGGTATGTAAGAAAGCTTCCCAGTAGCTTCCCGTGGGTCGGTGGCTCTTTTTGTGGTCTTCCCGGGTTTTTCCTCCACCAAATATACTGGCTGCCATATATAGCCTATCATGTGCTGACAAATGTCGTTAAACCCCACAAAAACAAAGCCTCCTTTTAATGTATAACTATAAGAAGTAAGTTAGTAGTAAATATATCCCTTTGTGCCAAAATGACTTAGATATAAAGTCTAATGAATGTAAGTGAGGATTATGTGTGTTCTCGATGCAGCCTAAACAACAGACGCAAAGCCTAAGCAACGGATGCAAAGCAAATCAGCCGCTTACCAATGCATTTAAAATAAAGTTAATACCATTCGATCTACTCATATCTAAACATATCGTTTTTGTTTTCATGTTTCCAAATTAAGAATAAAACTTAAGATGTTATGTTGGGTCGATTTATATTTGTTGTTGTTGTTGTTGTTGTTGTTGTTGTTGTTGTTGTTGTTGTTGTTGTTGTTGTTGTATAACAAATATTTCTCACATACGTCATTTCTGCTCCTTTGCGACTGGTTATCAGTTGAAGGGTAAACCTCTTCAGATGTTCGAGATGGACATTTATTTCATCCAATGAAAAACAAATAATGTACAAGAAAAATAATACTTTGAAATGACGATTCTTAAATTATAAATGTATCGAAAAATTATACGTGTAGATCAATCCGTCTTATATTGCAAAATTTCATAGTCAAATGTTTTAGTTTTCACGATTTTAATGCAGTGTCATCGGTTTAAATAAAAGCTGGAAACAATACCATATATTGTATTGAATATTTCCCATACACTTTGTATAAAGATGGCTTATTAATACTGTTGTACATGCAGCACATGCTCCTCATGTGTTCGAATACCAAATTAGTAACCATCACACTGTATATAGATTTGCAGCTGCATTTTGGTTGCTTTTTATAAGACTTACGACGTGACTATTTATGTCACAAAGTTGAACTAGGAACAAGAGATTGGGATTACTATTTATAATACCAGTCTTTATATAAAAAACAAAAGATCATGCCATCAAAAAATTATTGAACTAAAAGCTAACGGTTAACACCGAATGAAAAAAAAATGGCGATAAAGTATAGTTTTACTTTGAAACTAAACGGACTAACGATAAAATCAGGAATGTCGGCAGGAGGAGTGTGGTAGGAGTAAAGAATGCAAAGTGAGAGAGCTACGGATAAATTGAGTAATTAATATAAATTTGAATGCATTTAATCCAAAGTAACCTTTAATAACTTAAAGACAAATATTGACCAGTCATTTGCACAACAGGATATTGTTTTCGAATTTAGTTAATTTATAAGAGTGAGGTCCCTTGCATACAGGGAATTAATCTCTTGTTCAGCAGTAATGTCAAGATTTTATAAAACGTTAGTAGCAATTGTGTGGAACTAACTGTGGTTAAACTACATTTATATTTGTTTCATTTGGTTCTAATTAATCGATTCTACTTCAGACAAAACTTTATCAAGTTAAACCATCATATATAGCGTCTGCCTTTAATTTTAATACTTCTTAGATGTCATTTTACGATTACTCCTGGGTTCAGAAGCATTGCGTATCTCTTATCATATCTTATCCTGAGTCATCATACTTATTGGCCAAAACAAACTCAGTTACATACATTGTTTGATCACATTTTCAACAAAATCAAGAATCCGTTTTACCTCAGCTTTATTTCAACCCCATTTCAATCACTTCCCATAATTATGCCACACGTGCAACAAGAGTTAGTCATAGAATACACTGCATCAAAAAAAATCTTCAAAGAATATAAAAACAAAATATATTCACTTGCTGCCCTGCAAAAATCATCTTTATCTTTCTTACCAATCATATCTGTTGTCTTTATTAGAGTTGTAAATCAGATTACTTACTCCAAAAGCAATAAAAATAAAGAGGAAGAACATTGAAATGGGGGGTAGGATATCTGCACAAAGCTGTTAACAAGCAAATAAAGATGATTAATGTTTTGGAGGAAAGGTGAGAAAAAGCTTCAGACAACTTTGAGGCCTGAAATTTAAAACTGTGTTCATATCCTTGCATTGCTGAATTAAAGTTATATTTCATTATTTGTATTCTTTCTTTTTTTTTATACCTGATGGTTTCTTGTAGAAAGTGTTTTCCTATCACTTCATTCTATGCCATCCAGTGTAATGGTGCAAATAGTTCCTAAACAATCAAGTCTTTCGTATTTAGACTGCAGATGCGTTTAAATTTGCAATCATTGGCATTGGCTTGTAACAATAGCTAATTAATTTTAAATTTATTGATCATAATCCGTCAATCTATCCAACCATCTATTCATCTGTTGTCTCTGTCTCTCTGTGTCTCTCTGTCTCTGTTTGTCTATCTATCCCTATTTAGCTCTCTCTCTCTCTCTCTCTCTCTCTCTCTCTCTCTCTCTCTCTCTTTATATATATATATATATATATATATATATATATATATATATATATATATATATATATATATATATATATACACACACGCCTGATCAGTTCTGATATGTTAGTTTACCTTTCCATACGCTGCATAGGATGCCGTCAGTCTAAACTATCTTTACTTATACATAACAGTCAAGAAACTTAAAACCACATGATTAAACTGTGCATAAAGTAGTTATGCGAAACTTGGCAAAACACAATTCATCCCATTGTTATGGCTGAGAGTTTTCTTGTCTCATATTATCATATTTCGAGTTTATAACTGCTCTTAATTAGTATATATTAGAATTAGTATCAAGTCAATTCTAAGAAAGGGAGGTTCAGGACTACGTTGAATTATACTGGAAATACATTGCAAAAGTAAGTTAAACCATGTCAATATATAGTAAGTTAAACCATGTCAATATATATGATAATAGTTGTTAAACCATCTCAATATATATAATAATAGTTGTTAAACCATGTCAATATATATGATAATAGTTGTTAAACCATCTCAATATATATGATAATAGTTGTCAATATATATGATAATAGTTGTTAAACCATGTCAATATATATGATAATAGTTGTTAAACCATGTCAATATATATGATAATAGTTGTTAAACCATGTCAATATATATGATAATAGTTGTTTTCTAAAGACGATATTCACATTCAGGCAGAGTGCCGGGTACTTTTTTTCTGAGAATAACGTTGCATAAGTTTTATTGCGCGAGAAATCAAAACTAAAGGTATTCTATGCACAAGGTCTGTGTGACCGGAAGAAGTATAATTTTGATAAAGAATGTCTGAATGATTTCTTCTCAAATCTGATGATTTTTTTTTCTTGCAAATAAATCAAATGACATTGTCCATTTTTATGGGAGTTTGACCCTCAAGAGGACGGTTGCTAAATCCAAAATATTGTGATTTTTTTCACAAATCAACTGGGACTTCCTTGAAAAAGCCCCAAAAATGAAATTACTGATTTGTTTTCAACAGATAGAAATAAGTTTAAAAGACATTTTCCCTGATTTAAAACAATACTTACCCTATAAACAATACCTCTATAAAGTTTGCTCCAAACGAATGTTCTAACAAAACGCTATCTAAGAAATCTCAGAGTTACAAGACTGCGTTCTATGAGAAATATATACTTTTTGAACACATTTTTAAATGCGATTTTCATACTCAATAACGCTTATGGTCATAGAAACGCCACCAGGCCCGACCGCGTAATCCGTTTAGCTCAGTTGGGAGGGTGATCGATGTGTATGCCAGAAGTCTCGAGTTCGAATCCCATTTAAGATATTTTTCTTTTTCAGTGCTTTATTAACTTGTCAGAATCAAGTTGAGTCGTTTTAATCATTCTTCTAGACAAACAAATCACTTCTAGTTTCCCTGTATATTGCTTATTTTACGTTGTAAAAATATACAGAAAATATAGTTGCAAATTAGCAGTATTTTTGCTTTGCTGTCTGATAATAACATAGGTGGAGTTTATAATAGGTTCACAGGTGATCCCGTGCACAGGTAGCAGAGCTATAAACACATGCGTCAATTTATGTCAGCATTCAAGTAAAGTGCTTTTTCAAGGACGTTTTCTTATCAAAGCGTACGTTGTCCTTTAATACATGGAAAATTCTAGAAAGAAAACTGTTTCGACTATTAATCAAGAGGAATTCACACTAAGTTCAAAATGAGAAAGACAGTCAGTTTGCTGTTGGAATACGTGTTTCTCGTTGTAACAGATCTTCATAATCAGGAACAGAAAAATGACGGTAAAAAGTTAAGCTTTGAAATTTTTGTGTGGATCAATGTAACGTTTAATAAAAAAAAGCTTATAGTAAAATAAAGAAATATATTTGTTATATAATTAGTAGACAGAAATTAGTACTTATTTCAAATTTTAGTTCACTTGGAGAGTTTATCATTCAGTTGAAGAGTTAATTCTCAAACGTTGTTGCTCATCTGACAATGGTTTACACATGAGGTCTTAAGGATGGCGACTGCACCACACTGGTGCACAGGAAGTACACAGGCTATGATAATCATGTTAACTGATGCAGAATTGGAAGCATATGTTGTCACTACTATCAAGGAGTAAATTTATAACAAATGTCACTTTGCAAATTGATGGTAAGTTGAGAAGCTATAATAAAAGCAATGTTACATTTAAATTGATCTTCAAGTCATTTTGAATGATCCTTAATTGAAACGGAATCCTGGACTGATAATTGAATTAATACATACGTATTAACACCACGGCAATATAAGCAACACATAGTCGTAAGATAAGGACAATAGAGGGTATGCTTTTCATGAAATAATGTGTATATTGTGCAATTCTCGGAAAAGGATACGTATGTATATAGTAGCGTTTTACGGCACCTCAGCACAATAGTGGCTATATAGTGGCAACCAAAGATAAAGTTCGAAAAACGTAAAATGAATTGCACAACAATTTAGGACTTTTTGCTATGGTGAAACTAGATTATCTAAATGAATAGAGTTTTACTTCTGTACACAGCTTGCTTTTTATAAATAGAGGCGAGTTTTCTCAACTACTTATATGGCACTATCCGAGCGCCCTGTATTTTAATTTTTTTTCCCCCTCTTTTTTCAATATTATTTGTGAAAATCTTTTAACAGAAAATAAGATCGTGCATAATTTGAAAGGAAAAATATTGTGTAAAATGTGACTTACGTGTTAAAACTGGTAAATTCCATTTAAGTATGCAATCTTCACACTCTATGCACAGTACTTCGTTATACCTAGTCAAAAAACAGGGATGCAAGACATTTTAAAGGAACAGAGAGACACACAATAGCACCTTTCAGAATCTTAAAATGGTCCATGTAATTTAAATTACAAAACCTCTTTGTGATTGCCAAGAATAAAAATACTTTTTTTATCGTAAAAGTGCCAACTTTCTCTGTAGTTATCGTGAAAGAGAAACCTCTAGGCAAATTAGCATCGCCTGATTCATGAGTCATAAAAGTTTTGTAGTGATTGAGAAGTAAAAAAAAAGAAAGAAATAACTCTCTCTCTCTCTCTCTCACGTACGTAGCTTTCGAAAGTCTTGTGTGTTCAGCTACTCTCGCACCTTTTCATGGACTGTGTTGAAACTTAGCAGTCATTATTAACACGAGGTAAACATATTCATGTGGTTTTGTCGTCACGCTCAGATGAGTTTTTCCAGAATTATGCCTCTTTTTGGTGGTTAATTTATACTGTATGTGTTAATTTTTGTACGCGAGTGTCGTCCTTGAAATTTGGCAGACATTATTGGCATGAGGTGAACATGTGTATGCAGTTTTATTGTCCAGCCCTGATGTACATTTCCAAAGCTGTACTCCTTTTGGTGCCAAATTTATGTACTATATCACGCTCCTCACAGCTCGTACTTTAAGGCTGCTTTGACCCCTGGGTCTTCTAAACCTTAGTCCATCGTCTCCGTGCATTCATACACGAGCACGTTGACTGGATCCTTCTTTATTTCTATTGTAAAGATGGAAATCCAATCTAACATAATGAATCAAGAACCAGACTGCTTATGGCAGCTGAGATACGCATCATTGTGACGTCATCGATATATTGAGCTGTCCGTCGCGTGCTACCTTGTAACATCATCAGCCATATGCTACATCACGGCAAGTAAATAATTCCCTTTTTCTTTATCCTACGTATTTGGCAACATGTTTCCATTGTACATTAAAGCCATTGCAGAGAAAAGATCGCAGCAAATGCAATCTAAATTGAGTGCGATGCAGTTATCCAATTGTACGGTTTTCTCCAGGTGTCATTTTACTACCAAATTGACAGCATTGTGGCAGTGATATATCCTATTCAAACAAGGTAACAGACTGTAGGGAATATGGTGCCAGATATGCTCATTCTTATCCCACACCTTTTGAGAAAGTGCTCTGAAACTTGGCAGACATTACATTGTGCTCTAGTGTTTTTGTCCAGAGTTATGCCCCTTTTTGATGTTGAATATATAAACTATATAATCATTCTTTTGTGCGCGACTTGTCCCATAGCTGGTAAAGAATTGCCCTGAAAGTTGGAAGACAATATTGATAACAAGTGAATATGAGCATATCACTCTGTCCTCTGGCTCTCGTGTGTTTTTCCAAAATATCTGCCCCTTTGGTTTCTAAAAATAACTAGTCCCAAAGCTTTGCAACTAATCCCAGTTTTGGAAGAATTGCCCTGAAAGTTGGTAGAGATTATTGACATCTGATGAGCATGAGAATATCGTTCTGTCATCGCGCTCAAGCGATTTTTTTACTTCTCAGAATTTAAAAAAATATTAAACGTATCGGCTGTAAATGATAATTCTTGTGTGTGGAACTAGTCGCACAACTTTTGATAAATTTCCCTGAAACTTAGCAGACATTGTTAGTAGAGAGTAAATGCCAATTCTAACACACCTTACTACTAAAGGCTTGTATGGGTACGTAAACATTTTTGAAACAAAACTTACTACTGACAAATAGTGCGATCTTCTTTGCTCGTACAGGGGCACGTGGACATTTCTGAAACACTTTACTACTAAAAATAGTATCTATATTTTTGGCTAGTATAAGGAGGGTTACAAGAAGATTTATTAAACACAGGTAATTTAATGATGTGCGGGTGTTTAGAAAAAGGTTTGTAGAACACGGGGTTTGGGGGTGGAGGTAGAATTACTTTTTAAGATTCTATTATAACTTGAACATCAATATGTGTTGCTATATAACTGGACTCCACCGTTTAATTTATGTAGTGGAGAATTTGTTTTTATTTACAGTATCAAATATCGGATAAGAATTTCTTTTTGATGAATTTTTTTTAAAAATTCCTTTTTTGTTCATATCGGTTTATGACATTCATAATATGTTATGTACATTGTCTCTTTTTGGAGGGTTTAAAGGATGAATTTCTTCTGAATGACAACGTCTGGCCGTCCTGGATGACTTCTAATTTGGACACGTTATAGTGATGAAACTGGATAGGGATTTGATCAATAGCTCTGTTCTGGGTAGCATTGTTGACTATACCAATGAACAAAAGTTTAGGGAGCTGAATTTGGAAGATATGATCTTTCATCTTGCATCGCAGTACAAAGGCAATTGTAAACATTCTTGCTTCCACTCGTCGTACGGGATACTTGGCTGTGTTTCTGGTCAGAGCTTGATATGCTTTTTCCAACTTTAAGACTTCAATACATTGCACATAGAGTCTGGCTTCTTAGATGTTGGTTTTGTACTCGTCAGCACGAACCATCAAACGGGACACGGTGCTACTTCGAAACTAAAGCCCTTGTTTGATTTTCTTTGTGGGTCGTTAAATAGTACATTGATAGTTTGTGTCATCATCAGCAATCAAAGCTGTCTCGTTGAACTTGCCCAACTAGTCGGGTTTCAATATAAGACAAGCATCGATGTCTGAGTTCTTGGCTTCTTTTCCGTACGTCAAGGAAATTCTCTGGTAAATTCGGTAAAGATAAGTGTCCATGCTGCTGCTGACGAGTTTGTTGTTCAGGTACAAATCCATTACGAATTCTTTTCCTTGCGTCAAGACAGCATTTTTCAAAGCAAGCAATAGGTTTTAAGACAGGTGCCACAGTACGAAAGACCGATTTGAACCTACTACCTAAGCTGTGTCCTCGTTGTCAAGCTACTTATACATGAGGATACATGAATTGCAACTCAGTCGAGAATCTTTTCTCGTAAATGTCTTTTCCTTTCGAGAATATAATATTTCGAGAATATAATAATTTTCCTTTCGAGAATATAATATTTCGAGAATATAATAATTTTCCTTTCGAGAATATAATATTTCAAGAATATAATAATTTTCCTTTCGAGAATATAATATTTCGAGAATATAATAATTGTTGACGAGGGCGAGGGCCGCTCTAGCATAGGCAGCTGGATTGATGACTTTCACTTTCAGGTACAAGTAACTGTTATTGAGATAGATTAAATCTTCGGTTTGACCTTGGATTAAAACTCGATGCGAGCTGATGTCGTCCGAGACGACATGATTTGAAATTCTAGCCTGGGATTCTTGCATCGTCATCATTGTAGGGGGTATGGCAAACAGATCTAGTTCTGTCTTGGAACATTAGTAAGAATCTCAGTGCATCATTTTAATAATTAAAAACGTCCAAGTCTTTGTCGGTTCTTCGCCTTTGATTCTTTTTCTTGCCGTGGATGTGAGGTCTTAATGGTTTCCGATGTCTCTTTCTGCCTTGTCCTTGCTGCTGCGTGGAGGATGACTCAATGACTTCGACAGGAGTTTGAAGCGAATTTATATGTGTTTCTCTGGGTCACGGGAGCTCTTTTCCTGTCTGGATCAACACCTTTTTTCCTGCATTCAGTAACGCTTATTTGGGACTCTGTTTGTCAATGAGCACATTTTAGATCAATTCTTTTCCTTGCGTCAAGGCAGCATTTTTCAAAGCAAGCAATAGGTTTTAAGACAGGTGCCACAGTACGAACCTACTACCTAAGCTGTGTCCTCGTTGTCAAGCTACTCATACATGAGAAGACATGAACTCAGTCGAGAATCTTTCTCGAAAATGTAGTTTCATCGTGACTTTTCCTTTCGAGAATATAATATTTCGTCTCAAATCTCCTTTTATACCAAAATTCACACTGTCAAAATACAATTTTCTGACAGGAAGATAATGAGGATGCATAAATCCTGGGTTAACGTGATAATTGTTTCCTCCTTCATCGTAAGAAGCAGGAAGCTATTACAGAAGCCACTTGGAAGGAATGACTTTCATCAACGGAGCATCTGTGTTTCCCACTACGTTGTACTCGACGACATCAGAGTACCCAAAGATCAATTCGAGTCCTTTTTGTTCAATTCAATAGGGTATCTTCAATAGGGTATCCAAAAGACCTGAAAAATCGGTTGCTGATGATTATGTCTTTTGTTGGAGTGAGGTCTGTGCTTCCACCCAAAGCCACTTCACAATGAGCTTCATGGTGCAATAGTATGGCTTGAGCTAATTTCACCGTGAAACAAAATAATTTGTTGTTGAGAAGACTGTCACTAGATGAAGTCAAATAAAATTGATTGTTCACAGTTCGATCGCTCTTGTCTCCGAGGAATCACTCGATGTCAAAGGAGAATGACTTCGCAACGGTTTCAGAGAGTTGCTGTGACTGGAGTGGTTTTGACTGGCATTGGCATGGCTACCGTTGTTGTTGTTACTACTGTCGGTATATTTCAACGAGGGATAGCAAAGAAAACAGCAATTATAGCTGCTGAGTAAAAAAGTCCACAGTTGTTTATCCCCTTGTTGCAAACCCAGGTTTTGAATGGCTGCTCCAAATACACAATAAACCACGAAGATCTGACAGAAAAGGACGATCTGATTTTTAGAAACATTTTCTCCACACCACACTCACTGTAGTTCTTGTTGCTGTTGTTGTTTTTGTTTCTATAGCTCCTCGAGTGATGAAGTGGAAGAAGGCGATGCAGTATTTAACGGCATGTTCATCACTAGTCGTTAAATTGCGACGCTGCAATCCAAGAATCGAAACTGATGGATATCTTTTCGAACGGACTTTGACTTTTTGGAATCGACGTTTTCCCACTTTACGTGCATTTTGATCGAGAATGCTTTCGATATTGTACACGTCGGCGTCTTTCTTGATCACTTGTTGTACCTAGGGCAGGTAAAATGTTCCTTTTAACACTTCTCCGTTCATATCTTCCAATTTATAGACAGGCGGGTGACCTCCACCAAACTATTCTGTCCTCCACTTCGGTAAATATACTTTCATATAAATATACTTTCTCAAAAGTGAGTTTTTTTCTAATTCGAATCCAATCTCCATTGTTTGGCATTTCATCAAACACTGCCGCTTCATTTTGGGGAGCCACTTGTTCTGGGACACATCCGATACTGCGATGGTACGATTTATTTTAGGCTTTCACCAAACGTGATAACTGCGAAATCGGCTTGCCATTGATGATCGATTCCTGTAACTTTCGTTTGACTTGATGGAGATTTTCGTCGAATGGGTTTGTGTCAATTGTTCTTACAGCCATTGTCGTACATCATGCAGACGTATATTTGTCATTTTTATCTTTGGCTGCACGTTGCAATTTTTGAACTCCTCTGTAGCCAGCCACATGGGCAGAATAGTAGTAAATGTTTGCTGCTCATTAAGTCAATTAACTACCGCTGCTCTTTTCTTCATTTGGTATTTTGGATCGCAATGCTTTACGTGTTCGACGAGCAATAGGAGTAGATGATGATGATGATGCTTGAACAGGATTGATCTATTCTTTTTTACTTCTTTCTTCACTTCTTTCTTTTCTATTCCTGCTGGCGAGGGCGTCGACATTAACTTGTTTACACAAACAATCCTTGATGTAGTTGTCAACTTTTCACCAAGTCTCGAGGATGCTTTGTGCATTTTAGCAGGTGAGTGTGAAATTCTTCGATGTCGTCGCTTTTCTCTTTTTCTTCCATCGTCGTGGCCGTGTCTGCCGACTTTGTAGCTTCTGTTTTTTGTTTTTCTTCGGTCTTCATCACCTTCTTGAAATCTCTAAGAGTAGGTCTGGCAGTCTCGTCTAAAGCTTTCGAGTGAAACAGACGAAGACATTGCAATAATTGTACGTACCGCTGAGATTTTTCCGTTTCTGACAAATCTGTTAGATCCATCAACGACTGTAACTTTTGTTGTAAGTGTGACATCTCTGTGAGATTAGGATTGGGGGGGGGGGGGGGGGTAAGTGAAGCATTTGTTGTCCATACCAACGGTGGAGTTCCACCACCTTTTGTAAGGGACTAGAGTTAATCTTCGTCCTTCCATAAGGTCCAGGTGTACACAATTGATGTCCTTCCAGAAGGTCCTTGTATGTTCACTTCACACTCCTCCTACAAGAGATCCAGCTATTGTTCTTAACAGGGATTTGGCTAACAACAGAGCAATCAGCATCGTAAGAAATCCTTCTTGTTGAGCGAGTACTTTTGTCTTTTGACTGAGTGGAATTTTCTTTTTTACCATTTGTCGAATAGATCATGCGACCTTTTTGGCTGCCGCATTAGTAGCAAGAGTAACAGAAGAAGAAGACAGACGAAGGCATTGCAGGAGTACCTTTAGATATGGGTTTCCATTTATTCATCAGATTGGGAAACACTTGTTTTAAATCAGGTTTAGGTGGCATCATTACTAACCGAGGATAAGAGGAGGAGGTGACTGTAGCAGATGTCGATGTGGTACGCACATGTTGATGTTTCGGTGAGTACGTGCTGAAGTACTTTTTTCTCGTGAGGGCAAAGTTGTATTTTTTTCTTCTTCTTGGGACTGGCTTATGCGGAGTGGTTTCAATTTACTGCCATTCTTCGTCTTTTTCTTGTTTTTTATTTTGATTTTTTGGTTTTGTTCTTTTAGCTTTCGCTACGGTATTGAGATCCCATCACAGAAGCGAACGAATAATCACTCGTCCTAGAAATCCACTTCCACCTGGTTTCAAGATAATTTGTTTCTTAGTTTGGGTATCGATTCATGGATCGGCCAGTTGTGTCAAGGCTACGTTATGCTTTTCGGATAAACGTAGCGTTTGATGACGAATGTGAATAATTCCTTGTAGCATTTGACGTGCCGTCAAAGTAAACCATCGCAACAATTCTTTGCGTACCGTAGACCTAAAATTCTGAAGGACCATCTGATACGTGCCAGGATAACTTCAAACGAGACCACAGATTCAAGCACATACTGCTGCAAAGACAAGCGTTGCCTAATTTTCAAACATATGCCCGAGACCAAATCGTTCAGAAGTTTGACGAAAGAAGTTAGCTACACTATCAATCAGAAGTTAGGATATCTAACCAAAAATGTAATCTATCTTCTAACATGCAAGATCTTTGGCACTCAATATGTTGGCGCAACCGTTGAATTCAGTAAACGAGTGAATAACAACAGGAGCCACATTTGCAACTAAATCAACGCGAAACTCGCCAAGAACTAAAACTCGACTGGGCATTTAGTCGAGTCCCTCAAGATGCTATCAATTGATTCTAACTTGGGGTGGACCGTTATAGAACGCACACGTAAGGAACGATACTGGATACTTCAATTGAAAACTCATGGGGAGTTCGGCCTAAATGAAAAAGTCATCAGTTTATCAGACGTACGCACTTTTTGCGATAATATTTACTCAAGTAATTATTCCGTAACTCTTCACATGTATTATTATTATTATTATTAGTAGTAGTAGTAGTAGTAGTAATAGTAGTAGTAGTAGTAATTTTATTATTATTATTATTATTATTATTATTATTATTTGAACTCTTGTCGATTATCCCGCTATACAATGCTCTTAGCATGCTTCCTTAGTACCTCCATACATAACTTTAACGGGATATAATTTCTTTTGTACGTTGATTTTTCGCCGCGCATGGTGTCAGTCCTTTGCTCCAAGCCTGGAATTAGGTCAAAACACATTGGTCTTCTGCGTGATAGGCAGGATAAACATATATATATATATATATATATATATATATATATATATATATATATATATATATATATATATATATATATATATATATATATATATACTTAGATCGAAGACGAAAACAAGGACGGCGACGTGTAAATCTCTATACTCCTATCTTGATACCAATAATGAAATAAATCAGTACTAAATCTCAAATAATCTGGTGTGGTAGGTTTTAAATCGATCAGTAAATATGAATGTGGCAAATGAGCAGCATCGTCATAAGCATAATTCAGCCAGGGTTTTCCTAATTTGTAACCACGACTTAGTATTTGTGCCTAGAACCTTTAAATAATAGCACATAAGAAGCATTGAGTATGATAGTGCAATGCGCTTTACTTTGTTTAAATAAATTTTCAGTAATATAAATAATAATAGCGTTGCGGCGATGTCCTTTTCCTTTAAACCAAAGTTTAATTTCCGCTTCATCTTCTCCTAACATGTCATGGAAGATGGCGAGATGCGTTTGATTAGAGTCGGACACGATCCCATCGTCTTCGCGATGAATCCCTTCTACAAACGAAATCGATTCTCCTCAAAACTTGCCGGTAATATGGCAGTGATCTCTGACCCTGCCCATCCCCAGCTATCCGCCACAGATGTGGCTGTCCTTCGCTTCCGGAAAGCTCCTCCAGTCGTTCCATCCATGATCATTTCTGCGCGGTGCTGAAAGACCTCGCGAATCTCTTCTAGCTCTGCCTCAAGGTACCGGATGAAGGTTGCTGCGGCGTCCTCGCCCAGTATAACAATAGTTTCTTGCAAACTCCGTCGCAACGGACGACAATGTATTAAAAGCTAGATAGAACCTGGTCAGAGATTTTCTGCGTGTTGCTTTTATTCGGATCACACATGGGCCTTTCCACTGGTGCCGCATTACATATATGATGTATGGGACGCGCATCTGGCGGTAGTGGTTTTTAAATGACAGGATATTTTTTTCCTGGCTCCGGTAAGGTCACACGCTGTGGCTTTTCGCGGCAGTCTTTGGTGTGGGTTTCCAGTAGGTCGGCTCGCTGAAGACGTGGGAGCACTGGCGGCACAGATGCTTCTTTTCGTTACATTTGTTGTGATGCCTCACCATGCGGCTTAGGTTTTATATCCACACATTGTGGCTCTTTTAGCTTCACCTTCTGTGCATGCGAGTAGCAATATGTTCACAGCGTGTGACCTTACCCTTTCTCGCTAACACGTAACGGGTAAAAGCCCTTTTCCCAGCCAAAGGCGCTGACTGCGATTTCCGGGCTGAGGCACTCGAAATTGTCAATGTCGCTCACCTTGACGGGAAAGTCCATCCTCTCTAAGTTTAGCTCTCAATGTGCTGGCTACACTTGCCTAGCATGTCATTATCGTCTGTTGAGTATATAGCCGACAGAATAGCTCACTCGAAACAGCGTTTGTCGGTGTTTTTCCCATTTATAACGGATCGTGACGGAATGCCCTTTGGTGTTGGAATATAGCTCCGGCCTAGAAATGGGCGGTACTGAGACAACCAATATCGAGTGCCTCGCACCCCACGAAGTGCCATTCAGACCCCTCGCGCATGTACTTTTCAATGCGCTTCTGAATTGTGGCATTGGTTTGGGCGATCAGCCGTTCCACCTAATCAATGCGCATGGCTGCGGTGGCGTCGCTCAAAGAATAAGCTGTAACCTTAACGATGTCTAACCCAGCATCTTCATCGTAGACGTTCTGTTGGCCCGGTGCAGCTTGCTCCAGCTGCGCCGTCAACACGAGGCTAAACTTCAGGCCGCCAAGTTTCCTGAGCTCCCTGCCAATGCGACCCTGCGCACTAGGCGCCATGACATTAAGAAATGCCAAGAGGTATGCTTCTAGACCGTGATTTTCAGGCACAGTAGCGCAGTAGTCTTTCACAATCGCGGCGGCTCTGCCCTGCCGCTGTGTAAAGACCGGCAGCTCACCCTGCGGGGTAAAGCCTTTAAGTAGCTCGTCAACCAAGTCGTCAATACTATCCTGATTGACTTTGGCAGTAAGTTCTACCTTGAGCCTGGGGACCGGGACTGGCGACTCAACCCTGCGCCTACGAACTGGAACTGTAGCTTCAACCCTGCGCATGTGAGCTGGAAATGGTCGTTGGCTAGCCTCGCCCACCTGCAACGCAGCATCACACTCTCTTCTTGTCAGCAGCCCCCTCTGAGGCAACTCTAACAGTCTATCGGTAGCGGACATTGCTTACTATGCATACTCTAGCAAACATAATTCTCTGAAATAAATTTATTATGTGAACGAAGCTCACAAAGAAACTTGTCGAAAAGCATCTTGCCCAGTTTTCTTTTCGTTTCAGTTTCTTTTCCATAGTGTTACCTCCATAGCTTTTGTAGATCCGATGAGCTACTCTAACGCCAGCGCCATATTTCAAGCAAGCATGGTAATATCACGCATCTTTTTCTACTCTTTGTTGCATAAGCGTGGCAGTATATACCCACCCAGTTTTTCACACGTACCTCATTGATTCCCAATTTCAGTCAGGTGCACTTGTTTTTGCTAATGAACACCATCCTCAAGCTGTACGTTATACCATTTCGCTGATATTTATTTAAAAAAATAATCTAGTTTGAGCTGGGGGTCGAGAGTGGGTTAAGCTCCTAAATGATTGGCCCCACCCCTAGGGGTGGGGGTGGGCCCGAACTGGCATTTGAAGCTGCTAAATGTGAGGTTCCGATCCTTGGGGCAAAACTTTTGAGCTCAAATATCTATTGCACATCTATTTAATTATCATTATCATTATTATTTTTATTAGTAGTAGTAGTGTTTTAGATTCTTCTTTGTTTTTGATGCATTACTTCATTGCCGCAAGAGAACAAATACATGTCACTGTTTAATCACATCTAATGTTTTAAACATACTTATGTTTTTCATATAAATATTCCTATTACGGCCAACATACGTATGTTTCTAACAGAGTGTGAAAACCTTTATATGTGTCCGAAAGGAAAATTGTTTCTTCGGGTAAGCGTCCGATTGATGTTCCTTTGTACCAATTTTTTTAAAGCAAAATCTGATTGGTATCTTTGATTTAGAGGATTCTCCGAGTGGCACAACTGCAACCTAGACTTTGCGGAGTTAAGGGTTATCGGAGTGCCTAATTCTTGGTGCAGTTGATGATCGGTAATTTTACCTTCTCTTTTGATCTGGCGTTGATGCCGCGTGTTTTGATGATCCCGGGTTGAAATTGTTTTAAAAAAAGAAACACATATATGTGTATAAAAATGACAACTGACTTCTCAGCAGCCGAACACATCCCTGTTTCCAGCCATATCTGCCAAAAGAGATCACAAACATTTCTGTTATATAAAAGTCCGATTCAGAAAGGATTCCATAGGGTTGTGATATGCTGAGGGTCTGAAATTGTCTTGAGTTGTTTAATCAGTGGGAGTAGTTTTCGATAACGTACGAGAGTAAGATCTCAAATTAGTATTCCCTACAGAAGTATGTAATATTTTTGAAAACATCATCATATGTTTTGTAAAGTAAAGATGAAAGTTAGACTCTACTTCCTTATTTTCAAACACGTAAAAACATTTTTAAAATTTAGAAAAAAAATACAAAATGCGCTCCAGCCTAATCTATTTTAGCGGAACAGCAGACGCTTCATTAAAGCTTAAACGAATGAATGATTTTGTTGATGTGTTAAACAGATAGTTCAAAATGTCTGCAACTGACTTTTCTATCGATGTTCTGCTATTTTCAACTGTACCTGGCTATCATAATTATGTATTGCTGGTGAGTGCAGGCAAGGTATTGCTACCTATTAATTGACTGGTCTACCCAAGAAATAAATTGGTTCATTGTATAGTAATTTGCACTTGCTGATGGTAAATTGTGGCAAATCAAGGACAATATGTTAGTTTCATGTTATGAGGAAAGTATCATTATTCACGTGATTATAAGGCTCCAAACACATTGTAAACCTACTCAATCAATTCTGCGGCGCCGACCTTTACAGAAAACTCGAAATTTCGCCAACACGGAGAAAGGTGCGACAAACATAAAACATAAGTTCTACGTGATTGATTCGAGATGATAAACAGTAAATCAGAACACACAACCACGATACAATTAATTTTACAGGCGACGTTGGCTTGCTTTATCTCCGACGCTGATTAATTTACCATATAATAGGTTTTAATGTCAATATAAAATATGTGTTGGCTTTGTTTGAAACATACCAGTTAACATGTTTGTCATGGAAATCTATTGCATTTGCACCCGACAAAACCACCATGATTTAATTACACTAAAAGATATACGCCCAAATTTCTTAAAGATTAAATACCACCCCACCCCCCAATCAGTGTCAATTTAATGCATAATTAACACTGTTCGTCTTTCTCACTGGCACAGAGCGATGTACATGTTCTTTCATCTCATATAATAATTGAAACATAATAATAATTGATCATCTCTTGTTAGTTTTTAAAAATAGAATTGTTTTTATATTGACCGCATTTCCATTGATTTGCTGTATACTTAGCCGGTTCTTTTTACCGAGATAGGCCATACAAAGTAACAATTTCCACAGGTTTTGAACTGAGGGGCAGATGTATGCTGAACAAGTCTCAAGCCCACTTACATATGTTGCCATTCCCATTTCAAAGTTGAATGAATCCCATGCAGACACCGGATTTATAGAATAAACTCGATGAGCTTTCCTGCTTGTCGTAAGTAACGACTAATGGAAACAGGAGCCGCGACGGCTCAGTAATTAGTGTGCTGGACTAGCAACCAAAATGATGCGTGGTCGAATCCTACCATAGGATCAGGCTGGGTTGGCTTTCGTAGTGTGTCCTTGAGCAAGACACTTTACTCCAGTAACCTGAACACTAAATAACATACACGTGTTGCTATGCCGTAACACCCCCCACCCCCACCCCACACAAAAAAACCAACTAAAAAACCAATCAAAGCTGAATGAGTTGTTGAGGTTGCTCTATAATTACTAGTTTCATATGTATTAAGACAATACATGGTACATCGTCCATCTGTCAATGATAATGAAAATGTAAAGCTTAATATCTTATATTGGTGATATCAGTTGCTACGTACAATGAGAGTAATCCCTTGGCATTTTATTTTATTTCATCTTGAATGCTTAGCTTTTGGTTGGACTCCTGATCCTAAAGCAAGAAAATGAATTACACTTAAACTTACTTATAAAACAAGAGGATGAAAAAAAGTTTATATTTTAGTAAAAACGTGATCATATGTTTTAAAGTTAGGGTCACGTGTAAAAATACCTCGAATGAAACTAGGACATGGGCTGACGATAATCTCAGTAAAGCTTTCATCGTAGACATTTCTGAATCTTCTCTAAAATCTTTCAATGGATAGCAATTTCGTTCCTTTTTCCCTTCTTTGGAAAACAAAAGGATTATTTTGGTTCCATCTGGTTACAAAAAGTCTCCTTCTCACTCAGCTAAACTTCTAAAATAATAGAAATCAGTGTGTATGAACAGACAATCAAATTCACTAAGTTAAAAGCTGACAAATTAAAATAGATACAGCAAAAAATAAATAAAAGTTTGTGGTTCTACAATACATATAGTATTTCTTTAAAATAATTCTTATTGATTGCAGTGTAGATACTGGTTGCGGTTGTATTAGTGATAGCAGTGTATATACTGGTTGCGGTTGTATTATTGATTGCAGTGTATATACTGGTTGCGGTTGTATTATTGATTGCAGTGTAGATACTGGTTGCGATTGTATTATTGATAGCAGTGTAGATACTGGTTGCGGTTGTATTATTGATTGCAGTGTATATACTGGTTGCGGTTGTATTATTGATTGCAGTGTATATACTGGTTGCGGTTGTATTATTGATTGCAGTGTATATACTGGTTGCGGTTGTATTATTGATTGCAGTGTATATACTGGTTGCGGTTGTATTATTGATAGCAGTAAAGGCATATGTAGTGGTAGTATTGGTAGCTGTTGCTGCAACGGTAATGATGAAAATGAAAGTAGCTTTTTCTGTATTATCGTTAGGAGATTGAGAGAATACACAGGAGATCATTGCAAATGTGTCGGTACTTAACCCCAATCTATTTCATACACCTTTATTAAGAAAAATTAACATTCTTTTTGATCTTGCTCATCCGTTCAGAGTTGGTAGATATACTTCATTGAAATTGAGACTACAAACATCTGTGTACAAGTAAAGATATGAAAGAGGAACCCCTCTGTTTTTGTTCTTAGTGCTTCCCGTCCCACGGAGTAAATGTTTAGCCTAAAGACAAGTCATTTATAGTCAAGGCAAAAACGTAAAATATGGTTCATACATGATGCTTTACTTTTCTGTCCTGACATCTCAACCATCGTTTAGGAAAAGTCACTCTTCTCTGTTACTTAGAGATAAAAAAAAAATGAAACAAATCGTAGTTTGAAAGTTTTGCTTTGTAAGAAAAAAAGAAGAAATTATGTAGATTTTTTATATTTCCTTCTCTTGTGCACACACACACACACACACACACACACACACACACACACACACACACACACACACACATATATATATATATATATATATATATATATATATATATATATACAGAGAGAGAGGAGGGGAGAGTAATTGATGATGCGGTTATTGAATATTGTGTTCCGATATATGCGGAATTTATTAATGTCCATTTTATGCTTCAGAAATGACCAAAATGCATGTCTGACACGCGTTATACTATTATATGCTAGCCCATGATACATGTTACTAGAAAATGTAGTCAGTATCAAAATGACATCCAGTTTCTTTAGCTGAGTTTGCCAAGTATCGTAAGTGTTCAAAATTGAGAAAGTTTGTTCAACCTGTAAATTTAAAAAAGTTACATAAATATGGGACTTGGAATGTATATTAGGTGTACTATTGGCTTTGCAGCCGTGAAGTCTCTGGTTCACTACAAAGTGTCATCATGTGCTAAGGTTAGTATCAGCTCGGTCATATGGTGGTTTTCATCACCCTTTAGGCCGATATTGCCACTATTTGATATCAGTTTCTCTCGAACCATATCATCGCCGCTCAAATATTGCCATAAAAGTCGGTTCCAAAAATATGACTGTCACATTAGGAAACATAAAACATTCTTATGAAATTTCGTCGAAATGTCTTCGAAAAGCAAGTTATATGTTCTGTTCTCGAGCAAGACAAATTCCTTTGACCAATATTAGCAGCTCAAAAGTTCTGCATGTAAAAAAAGAACGGAAAATTATATCCAACCTCACTTGCCGCAAAAATGCTTCAGTGACATTGTTTTACCTACCGCTCAACTTAAACACAAAAAAGTATAAATTATGTGGCATTTAATCAAAAAAGCCTCCAAAAGCGTTGTAATTTCCATGCATACAGCATCATTCTAAAGTCATTTCCAAAGAAATTATATTAGAAAGGTTGTCATCAACTGGACGGCTAGTAATTTCAGTGATAATTTGTTGGAGGATTTTTGTTGTTGTTGTTGTTTTTTTTACATTTTAATGTAAATTTAAAATGTTGTCTCCTTCGATACTGTGCCGCTTTCAACCAAGTTTTGCATTAAAAAATATTGCAATTAAGGAAATACCCATCAAAATTTCGTGCACTAAACGTCCCCACCTTTCCCTAAATAAGGCCGGTTTAACCACTAGGCAAACTAGGCGGTCGTCTAGGGCGGCAAAATTTTGGGGGCGGCGAATAACTGAATGAACAAAACAAGAAAGAGAAATAGCGTAAAATAGAAGATACTAAGCGTATAAAAATGGAAATAGAAAGACAGATGCAGCGGGCGCAAGGCTGAAGGTTAGTCTAGGGCGCCAAATACCCTTGCGCCTACCCTGTCCCTAAATATTACTAGAATTAATTTTCAGACTTTTTTTTCGACGAAGCTAGACAATTATTTGCTCCATATAGACGGAAGTTGGGTCAGGTTATAAACTGGGCGCAAATTGCAGATCAAAAGTGGGGTACATTTGCGATGATCACTTGCACCGAGGAATAGGCTTTCCGATAACATCTGACCCAAAAATCTTCTCGGCAACCTTTACTTTGGAAGCAGTGGTGCCACTTGTCATTGTGTAAATCATAGATACGGATCGTACTTTCCTTTCTAGAATTAATGTCAAAACATCAAACAGAAGCTTTAGACTTTTCCGGAAGAACAATTTTCCTTCGGCGATGTACAGTGATAATTATAATCCGAATGAAAAACTCATGTTTGGCCAGTAGCAGGATTTGTGGGACAATATGAGTTTAAAATGAGTTCTGTTGAGAACATTTACATATAATCATTCCATTGTGAAAGATTAGTTGCAAATTTAACATAAGAGAAATATCAGCTATAAATAAAATCTATTAAATACTGTAATTAAAAATTCCTTGTCATTGCAACCCAAATTTTAATTTGAAACTTCATTAAAGGGAAAGCGTGTAATTAAAGGGTCAAACGAAAAACAAATACTATTAAGATAAAAGGATACCTACCTCATCGTTATTATCTAAGAAATTTAAGTTCTGACGAAACTATCATTTTTTGGGAAAGGTATTTTATACCGTTTTCATAATAATAGGAAATAACGTAGAAAATTAACAAAGTGAATTGAACACATCTTCCCTATTGTGGCCTCAGTTATATATAGAATCATAATTATTTTGATACCTGTAATCAATTTACTAATGAATTTATACCCGAATGTCTGTGAGTATCTACAAACATAGTACTCCTACCTTGAAAGTTTTTTTTTCTTCAGCAAAATATGTTGTATTTTCAAAAGTTTTAATTTTGTAAAATTCTTCACAAAATGTAAAGGTTGCTATTTTTTTTAAAAATTACAAGTTGTAGGTAAATGTATGCTAAATATGGATTGCAAGTAAAAGAAGCAACGTTGCATGACGTAGATTCAGAGTAGATGTTGGGTAATTTATGCAAGTCAACAGCACAGAGGAGAAGTTCAAAATTACTTATTTTAGGCGTTATTATTATTTTTTTTTAACACGTTGAAAATGAAATAAACATAAATTATTTCATAAATGTCCGAATATTTTAGAGTTTTGTGACTTATTCCAAAGTACAATATACCCACTGGTAAGAGATATTAGAAGAGTTATACTAATAACAACTAATGGATATTAGTCCTTTGTAAATTTACACTTGTACTGCTTGTCTACTTAGATGAGGATTCAAATAGATGTAACTCGTAACTCGTATACATTTCCAATATCTTTTTAACTGTTAATTTGTTCTCGTTCATAGGCATCATATGCTAATTTTCATTATTTACATGAGTGTAAAATTTAATCGAAAACGAATCTTCATCATCATCATCATCATCATTATCATCATCACAAAAACCAAAAATTAGAGCTGTGCAGAAAGCATACATTATAATGACTGTTATGCTAATGAGTCCTGAACAATGATAAATACAATTATCTATCTGTTTTATCCATTGGTTCCAACGAATTCATCCAAAGCCTACCTGTCTATACATGTGTTACCGTATAAAACACATAGATTTAACAAAGAACATAAAGTGTATTCTCCACTCTGTTTTTCACTTCTTAAACTCTTAATTACAACTCTTCAAATTACATTTTTGTTATCAGATATAAGTAAAGTAAATATATACATTGAGTGAGAAAAACTTCGGGTGAGTTTTAAAATTTAATTACTTTTCATTTAAATACCAAATACATGCATATTTATTTCAACAGTTTCGCTTATCGATGTTTTAATTGTATTTTCTATCATATTTCAAAACGATGTTGCTAATGTATTTGCTATCGTATTTCAAAACGATGTTGCTAATGTATTTGATATCGTATTTAAAAACGATGTTGCTAATGTATTTGATATCGTATTACACAGTGATGTTACTCATGTATTTCCATTTTTATTTTATTTTTTTTAGTTTGGCGATTATCTGTTGCACCTCATGACGTAACACGTATTCATCCTCGAAATAAAAGTACAGGAATTCAAATCCGAATCAAATCAATGACATATATTACTACATGTTTGCAAAGTAATGAGTTACCTACATTGTAAAAGGGGTCAAGCAACACCGTGACTAATAATCCAGAGCTGAATAACTCTCATATAAGACAAAAGTGATAGACACCTGATTACCATCTGTTGTTATATCATGGATTGGAATCGTGTGATGAATACCCTTTTGTACATTAACAGCTGTTTTAATGAAGACATAAACGGCCACATACGTGAGATGATACATTTAAAATTCTGACGGTTTTTAATTTATGTGCACCATGTGTACGATTACATAAGGGAATTTTCCTGAGGTATTAGTTTGAAAGTTGATAGGCTCATATTTAGTTCTATAAATATACTCAGTCTATTGGTGATTGTGATCGCAAGAGACGCAGATGTATTCCGCCAAGGTGTCTTATGTACCGTATACACTCGCGTATAATTCAATACCAACTGCAAACAGCATAGACACGGATCTGCCTTCGCATAATGCGCCAGCAGATCTGGGTCTATGCAGTTTGTAAGGATTAAAAGTAGAACAATCATCATAGGCCCAGATCTGCCGGAGCATTATGCGACGGAAGATCGGGGTCTATGTTGTTTGCATTTGGATGAAGTCTATACGCGAGTATAAACGGTAAGCCTACTCGGTCAGCTTCCCACCATCACTAGATATTTCCCGTATCCCTCGTGATCCTCATAAATGGTTCAATAAAGATACAAGAATAGTATATCGCTCATTATATATATATATATATATATATATATATATATATATATATATATATATATATATATATATATATATATATATATATATATGATATTTTCTTTTTCTACTACCGGATATATTTCATCGTGAGGTACAAAAAACGTGATATTTTAACGAGTGGAGCATCCACAAGTTTAAATAGATCGTTTTCGGTACCACACGATGAAATATATCCGGTATTTACGCAGGAAAAGAAAATTTTCTTTTTATTATATACCAAACTTGCTCCAGAATAGAAGCTTAGAAGATTCAGCTCACTCTTCAGCACCGCACCTTCTTTTCCTAAATTCACCTCACTTTCATAGGTTGATCATATAAATATCAGTGACTTAAGAGAGCAGTAGGATTGGGATGACCTAATCTGTCACAGTAAATTAAACTTTTCACATTTTGTGAACCATTTGATCATATCTGATCACAAAGCAAGTCCGATTAAGTAATGCAACACAGCGGGTTTCACATGTGAAAATATAGGAATGAAAAAATATGTCAATGATTTCCCCCAATAATTTTCTATATTTCACACTTAAGTATATAATAAATATTTCTATATTTGACACTTAAGTATATAATAAATATTTCTATATTTCACACTTAAGTATATGATAAATATTTCTATATTTCACACTTAAGTATATAATAAATATTTGTTTCTGTAACAGGTTTCAGAAATGATATGAGGAGTGTGCAGATTTAATTCTGAGATATACTTAATATAATCACGTACATATGATAAATATGCACCTCATTTCAGTCCTAACGATTAATTCTTTCTGTTTTACTAAAAAAAGAGCTTGAAAGCATGATGTAGTTACTTCAAAACAAAGATTTCTGTGTCCTGAAAGATGCCGAAAATGTTTCGTTGGCGACAAAGATAAAAAAAGGCTTTTTATTCTCTCCTGTCTAATTGGTTTCTTTGTAATAAAAACTCCAGCCTTACAGACCTTTTGTAAGATTCCGAACGATGTGATTGCATGAAAGTTGCACATATCCTTTAAGGTATCTTCAGGCTCAGTCCCAATTAGATAAACGTTTGTTCTGCTGATAACGGTAAGATTTTGTGTAGAACTTTACAAGACCGCACTGCCACGTCGATATCATGTTTACGTAACACAAACCTTTAAAAAAGATCGTATGCCAAACTCAGAGATGCAAGGTTACAGTGGAACCCAAACACAGCTTGCTTTCCTAGGCTAATCAAACTAAAAATCCATGCACATAACACTATACTTACATTCATTCATTTACAGCACATAAACACAGATTATTGTTCACTAAAGACTAGTAGATAACGTCAGGATATTTCCAGAAGAAAGGGAAGCTGTAATTACAAACAAAATGGAGACTGAATTCAACAATGCATTTCAGTAAATAACTCCCGTTTCCAAGGCCGGCGCAAGGGTACTTGGCGCCCTAGGCGAACCTTCAGCCTTGCGCCCCCCCCCCTCCCCCTCCCTCACCCAAATTAACTTTCGAAAATGAACATTGTGTATTAGTATGAATAAAAATTCTGCATCTGTTTTTCTATTTCTATTTTTAGACGCTTATTATCTTCTATTTTACGCTATTTCTCTTTCTTTTTTTATTCATTCAGTTTTTTGCTGCCCCAAAAATTTTGCCGCCCGAAGCGACCGCCTTGTTTGCCAAGTGGTTAAACCGGCCCTGCCCGTTTCATATATTTTAAAATGAAATCATGGATGAAAATCGTCCCATTTCTTCACAAAGACATGTAATTTGTCTTTCTTAATGGTTTTACATATTGTCTAATTTATCATTTTTTTCTGAGGATTTAAAAAAAAATACCAAAATGTCCAACATGCCAAAACTGTGTACCAATATAAACTGAGCAGTTCACTGATTTATTTTTCTTTTCATGAAAATAAAACCATATTTATGTGGGTTGCATTGATTGTGGGATCTAATTAAGCCCTGTGAAATGTTTTTTTTTTTAAAGTTTTTACTTTTCGTTTTAAAGAAACTAATCAGTGAAGAACAATATTAAATATATGATTATAATGACCTTTACAAGTATATTATTATAATGGACTTTACAAACATGATTATAATGGCCTTTACAAACATATGATTATAATGGCCTTTACAAACATATGATTATAATGGCCTTTACAAACATGATTATAATGGCCTTTACAACATATGATTATAATGGCCTTTACAAACATATGATTATAATGGCCTTTACAAACATGATTATAATGGCCTTTACAAACATATGATTATAATGGCCTTTACAAACATATGATTATAATGGCCTTTACAAACATGATTATAATGGCCTTTACAAACATGATTATAATGGCCTTTACAAACATGATTATAATGGCCTTTACAAACATGATTATAATGGCCTTTACAACATATGATTATAATGGCCTTTACAAACATATGATTATAATGGCCTTTACAAACATATGATTATAATGGCCTTTACAAACATATGATTATAATGGCCTTTACAAACATATGATTATAATGGCCTTTACAACATATGATTATAATGGCCTTTACAAACATGATTATAATGGCCTTTACAAACATGATTATAATGGCCTTTACAACATATGATTATAATGGCCTTTACAAACATGATTATAATGGCCTTTACAAACATGATTATAATGGCCTTTACAACATATGATTATAATGGCCTTTACAAACATGATTATAATGGCCTTTACAACATATGATTATAATGGCCTTTACAACATATGATTATAATGGCCTTTACAAACATGATTATAATGGCCTTTACAAACATGATTATAATGGCCTTTACAAACATATGATTATAATGGCCTTTACAAACATGATTATAATGGCCTTTACAACATATGATTATAATGGCCTTTACAAACATGATTATAATGGCCTTTACAAACATATGATTATAATGGCCTTTACAAACATGATTATAATGGCCTTTACAAACATGATTATAATGGCCTTTACAAACATGATTATAATGGCCTTTACAAACATATGATTATAATGGCCTTTACAAACATGATTATAATGGCCTTTACAAACATGATTATAATGGCCTTTACAAACATATGATTATAATGGCCTTTACAAACATATGATTATAATGGCCTTTACAAACACATGATTATAATGGCCTTTACAAACATGATTATAATGGCCTTTACAAACATGATTATAATGGCCTTTACAAACATATGATTATAATGGCCTTTACAAACACATGATTATAATGGCCTTTACAAACATGATTATAATGGCCTTTACAAACATGATTATAATGGCCTTTACAACATATGATTATAATGGCCTTTACAAACATATGATTATAATGGCCTTTACAACATATGATTATAATGGCCTTTACAAACATATGATTATAATGGCCTTTACAAACATGATTATAATGGCCTTTACAAACATATGATTATAATGGCCTTTACAAACATATGATTATAATGGCCTTTACAAACATGATTATAATGGCCTTTACAAACATGATTATAATGGCCTTTACAACATATGATTATAATGGCCTTTACAAACATATGATTATAATGGCCTTTACAAACATATGATTATAATGGCCTTTACAACATATGATTATAATGGCCTTTACAAACATGATTATAATGGCCTTTACAAACATGATTATAATGGCCTTTACAAACATATGATTATAATGGCCTTTACAAACATGATTATAATGGCCTTTACAACATATGATTATAATGGCCTTTACAAACATATGATTATAATGGCCTTTACAAACATGATTATAATGGCCTTTACAAACATATGATTATAATGGCCTTTACAAACATATGATTATAATGGCCTTTACAAACATGATTATAATGGCCTTTACAACATATGATTATAATGGCCTTTACAAACATGATTATAATGGCCTTTACAAACATATGATTATAATGGCCTTTACAAACATGATTATAATGGCCTTTACAAACATATGATTATAATGGCCTTTACAAACATATGATTATAATGGCCTTTACAAACATATGATTATAATGGCCTTTACAAACATGATTATAATGGCCTTTACAAACATGATTATAATGGCCTTTACAAACATGATTATAATGGCCTTTACAAACATATGATTATAATGGCCTTTACAAACATGATTATAATGGCCTTTACAAACATATGATTATAATGGCCTTTACAAACATGATTATAATGGCCTTTACAAACATATGATTATAATGGCCTTTACAAACATATGATTATAATGGCCTTTACAAACATGATTATAATGGCCTTTACAACATATGATTATAATGGCCTTTACAAACATGATTATAATGGCCTTTACAAACATGATTATAATGGCCTTTACAACATATGATTATAATGGCCTTTACAAACATATGATTATAATGGCCTTTACAAACATGATTATAATGGCCTTTACAAACATGATTATAATGGCCTTTACAAACATGATTATAATGGCCTTTACAAACATGATTATAATGGCCTTTACAAACATGATTATAATGGCCTTTACAAACATGATTATAATGGCCTTTACAAACATGATTATAATGGCCTTTACAAACATGATTATAATGGCCTTTACAAACATGATTATAATGGCCTTTACAAACATGATTATAATGGCCTTTACAAACATATGATTATAATGGCCTTTACAAACATGATTATAATGGCCTTTACAAACATGATTATAATGGCCTTTACAAACATATACACACACACACACATTCATCGAGAATGAATTCAAAGTCTCTCTCTCTTTCTCACGCTGCAATTAATGCAACATTATCTCTTTTTTTCTCTCACACACGCAATCTTAAATTTTTCATTTTCTCTTAAATTTAATGCTAAAAATACATCGTTTGGTCTGAAACGTTATAAGTAGATATCACAATTCTCCTGCACTTTATTTTGGTTTGTATTTAATTAAAATGTCCTATTATCGCTATTTTTTGTTCAATACATTAAAAATAAACAAGTGGTTTATATAACCATTAGTTTTTTGAGAGGCTTAAAATCTACGTGTTTGTATATTGCGGTCGTTTTGTGTACGTACATCAATTGGTAGCTGATCTTCAAGACACGTACAGCAATTGGTAGCTGATCTTCAAGACACGTACAGCAATTGGTAGCTGATCTTCAAGACACGTACAGCAATTAGTAGCTGATCTTCAAGACATGTACAGCAATTGGTAGCTGATCTTCAAGACACGTACAGCAATTGGTAGCTGATCTTCAAGACACATACAACAATTATTAGCTGATCTTCAAGACACGTACAGCAATTGGTAGCTGATCTTCAAGACACATACAGCAATTGGCAATTGGTAGCTGATCTTCAAGACACATACAGCAATTGGCAATTGGTAGCTGATCTTCAAGACACATACAGCAATTGGCAATTGGTAGCTGATCTTCAAGACACATACAGCAATTGGTAGCTGATCTTCAAGACACATACAACAATTGGTAGCTGATCTTCAAGACACATACAGCAATTGGCAATTGGTAGCTGATCTTCAAGACACGTACAGCAATAGGTAGCTGATCTTCAAGACACATACAGCAATTGGCAATTGGTAGCTGATCTTCAAGACACATACAGCAATTGGCAATTGGTAGCTGATCTTCAAGACACATACAGCAATTGGTAGCTGATCTTCAAGACACATACAACAATTGGTAGCTGATCTTCAAGACACATACAACAATAGGTAGCTGATCTTCAAGACACATACAGCAATTGGCAATTGGTAGCTGATCTTCAAGACACATACAGCAATTGGTAGCTGATCTTCAAGACACATACAACAATTGGTAGCTGATCTTCAAGACACATACAGCAATTGGCAATTGGTAGCTGATCTTCAAGACACGTACAGCAATAGGTAGCTGATCTTCAAGACACATACAGCAATTGGCAATTGGTAGCTGATCTTCAAGACACATACAGCAATTGGTAGCTGATCTTCAAGACACATACAACAACTGGTAGCTGATCTTCAAGACACATACAACAATTGGTAGCTGATCTACCTGAAACGTTACTAAGCGACAGCTCAACAACTATTTTGAGTTTCACCATTATCCGATGAAAAATTACTTTTGCCCTAGACTCCGCCATGGAGATGGCAACTTATACATTTAGATATAATATCGTGTAGACTTAACTGATAGATTCATTTATTTTCAATGAATTATTCACCATTGTACCTTTTAACACTTGTAATGACATATCATAATGAAAACGAAGTCCCTGATATACATGTAAATTACATGCTCTATAACTATATTGACGAATGTTGTTTATAACTGGAAACCTGATAACTAGATATATATATATATATATATATATATATATATATATATATATATATATATATATATATATATATATATATATATATATATACACACACATTTATTATTGCCCTTTATATAGGCCTGTTCGATAGCGGTTGTTATGTGTCTTGACTTATCAATTCCCCTGATCCGGAACTTTTTTCTTGGTCCCAAGGGTGTCGGAGTAGGGAGGTTTCGCTCATTTACTTTATAATATTGCATATTTGGAACATATTTCTTAGTCCCAAGGGTATTGGAATTGAGAGGTTTCACCCTATAACTTGTTTATATTGCACGTTTGGAACATATTTATTGGTCCCAAGGCTGTCGGAGTGGGGAGGTTTCACGCTATAACTTGTTTAATAAATATACTTGTCTCCATGACGTAAGATAATTAATATGAATAATGAAATAATATGAAATTTTCCCCAGAATTCCTAGCTTCCAACTTTTCTGAAGGTTTCATTCGTCTTTTCACTAAGAACATTAATTATCCTTATTTGTTTTTGTAAGAGTTCTGTATATTTACCTAAACCCGTCCTGACTTTATTCCTTTTATATAATATTATCTAATTTTGTATGTAATCTACTCACAATAAAGACAAGAAAAAACGGACTGTTAAAACGATAGAGATGCTTTATGTGTGTTAACAAGTAAATGAGTCGCATGTGATCATCATCAGTGTAATCATTATAACATAACGTAAACCTTCACTGCACGTGCTGAATAATGTTAGGAAATGAAAACACTATAGAACCTAGATTGAAAAGATCATCTGACAAGATTGGCCAAATAAATAAAAGTACTTGAATTTATCATGGAATATAAAGTGGGTGGGATAATTGTGAAATAAGAGATAGCGCGTTTCTCAAGCCATCACCCAAGAACAATTTGAAAACTTGGCATCAAAGACACATTAGACTATAAACAGACAAAATATATTGATAGTTATTGTAACTTCACATTTGTTTGGCTTGAAGGAGATTAATTTGAACCAAATAACATGGATCAGAGGGCAAACAAAATTAAATAAGTTGAGCAAGGAGATTCATGCTGCTTGCGAACATTGCCATTCTTTCCATCACAAAAGCCATTGCTAAAGTATCACTTTCAATTGCTGAGGAGATATATTTAGATCAACTCTTGTATCACATATTATGGCACTAATAGTGTTGTGCGACTTGACAATTGTGAAAATGGGATTAAAAACTCTGACCGTTTGTTCTGACTGTACACACGTACTCACTATTCAGATTCTCCAAATTCAGAATTGCGCGCCATTGATACTGAATTTCCAAAAATCTTCAGATTTGTATTGCTTGCCTCTGGTCACCTTGCTCGTGCACAAAATACAGTTGATTGGTCGGGAAATCAATAAATGATAAAAGTGTAAGGGTATGATTCCTCGCTACGTAAATATAGTTTTTGCTGTTTTCTTTCATAACGAATATGAGTGATTGAATATACGTACCCATTTGGTTGCAACAATTATTATCAACCAATGAATTGCTGCCGCCAGTTTGAGCTGCTTAATTACATATTACTTAGCTACTTATTACACAGTTACTTACTTCTTATATTGTTATATATGCTGTTTATATTCTTAACTTTTGTCCATAATTGTAAGTTGTATGGTTAATTTGAAAATAAATAACTAACTTTTGTCCATGCTTGTAAGTTGTGACATCTGACTATGTGCACATCTGCCCAAAAAGGATTGAGTGTGTCTGCTACGCACGAGTGCCTGTATCGGCGACTTTTTCCGGTCCTTTTTGGGGGGAATGTGCGCATACTCAATAGGGTATTGGGGGTTTTCCGTTGAGTCAATTTTACTTTTAACATTTTTGTACAGAAACACGGAATTTGAAATCACGGGTTTCTTCCAATAGTATTGTGTCTGTAAATATCGAGAGCCAAACATCATGTAGATTCTGTAAAGTAATGACGTTTTTGTGTTTTCTTCTTGTCTCATTCGTGTAATTTTCCTTTGTAGCTTTGCTATATATAACATTTAAAAACAGACTTAGTTTGCCCTTGATGTTCCGCTCCTGTATAAACCAATAAAATTTATAGTCCTTTTTTAAAAATAAAGTCCCTCTTTTACACGCAGGAGTTTCTAAAAGAGGAAGCCAATTTAGCTCTTATAAATTGATGGGTTAAACAAATATTGATAAAATGTCTATCAAGGATAATAAAGGCAAGGTAAGTAATTTGTAGGTCCACAGTTGAATTCCGTCATATTTGACTTATAAAAATAAAGGTGACTAAGTGGAATTGACAGTGCTATTGCGAAAGGTTTGTATTGGAATCATAAATCATTTTTTCTTTGAACAGACATGTGATGCAAAATTTCTTAAATTATATCTCTATATAAGAGGGAGTGTACACGAAGTTAGGGAAGATGGGTGAACACGAAGTAAGGGAAGATGGGTGAACACGAAGTAAGGGAAGATGGGTGAAGAGTGTACACGAAGTAAGGAAAATGGGTGAAGACTCAGAGATTTAATTTTGTTATCTCATTAGTTGAAAACTGATAAGTTTTCTTAATGCGTTTCAGCTTCGAACAAAAGACAATGTTTTATTGCATGTTTTAATTTCTGTTTCACATATAAAAAATACAGATAGTGTTGTTTCACGTTTAACTAGCTTTACTGGTGAATATTCCAACTGAGTTACAAAATCTGTTTATGGTTAACAGTTGGTTTGTGCGGATTCCTGCTATGTAATTTATTTTTAAAAAATAAATATCGAAGACGAAATGTCAGAATTTCTATTTCCAAAGTGATAATAATCACATTATGGAGAAAATATTATTTAACGTCAATGGCATCTCAACTTGCACTTTCATGACAATTATTTTTTGGGTTCAAAAGGTACTCAGATGTGCAGTTCAAATATTAGAGACTGTTTTTGTTTCTGTTTGTGTAACAGTTGTACATAACATCACCTGCTGTGGAAAAAAAGCACTAGACAGGCATTCACTTACTTTACGGCTAAAATTCGTTATGCAATGTAAGGATTACATGCTTTTCAAAATCTTTTTCCCGCCATTTTTCTTCGTTAAAGGACAAAACATATGAAACTCAGTACTTTAATGTGTTTGATGAATGAACTCTAGTTCAACCGTTAAGATTGAAAACAAGATTAAAGGTACATTAAACAGATTAATTGGAAGCCCTTTTATCTTTTGTTTGCATTGTTAAGATCGATACCTATGCAAACTTAGAGAAACAAGCTGAGAAAGGAGGAAGACCGATATAATGGATGTAGGAATGTGCAACACAAATGAGAACCTTTACAACTGAAATATTACTGATCATCGATCTCATCCTATTTTCCTTAAAACATGTTTTCACTTTTTACAAAAATATGCTAATACACATAATTGTCTACATTAGACATTCTTAAATATGCATTAGGCGTCCAATGACACAATTGTCTGCATTAGACATTCTTAAATATGCATTAGGCGTCCAATTACATAATTGTCTACATTAGACATTCTTAAATATGCATTAGGCGTCCAATGACATAATTGTCTGAATTAGATATTCTTAAATATGCATTAGGCGTCCAATGAAATAATTGTCTGCATTAGACATTCTTAAATATGCATTAGGCGTCCAATTACATAATTGTCTACATTAGCCATTCTTAAATATTAGCTAGGCGTCCAATGACATAATTGTCTGCATTAGACATTCTTAAATATGCTTTAGGCTTCCAATGACATAAGTCTTTTTCCTTTAAAAGCAAATTTCTTCTAAAATGATAGTTGTGTAAATGATGCTGCACACCCTTGTACTTAAAATAAAGGATTACCTCTTATTCCAACTTTTAATCACGGGGAAAAATAGGGGGAGGGGGGAAAATGTGTGCGGTTAAATTAAAAACTCTCCATTAATGCTTTAATAATGATGATGTGTCTGATGTTTAACAAATCTACCTACGAAAGGTGTCGTGGCGCCGGAATAACGTAGTGAAAGGATGCAAATTGAATTTTATACTTCCCTCATTTAAGGACTGCACTCTTCCTTTAAGAAAATGAGATAATTTTACGCAATGTCCTTTTTCTTTAAAATTTGGTAAGGAATATTTTGCTAAAGCTCTCGACTTATCTCCTTTGAAGGGAGTTGAAAAATGCATTATTAAGTAGAGCGATGTAATGGTAGGAGAAGTGACCTTAAGGCCTAATTGTTTAAAAGAACGAAACATTTTCAACACGATGCTAGACGAAATTTCATTTATAAGACACTTTGCGCTTGTGTAGTTATTTGCTTTTTTTTAAACAAAGACTGTGGAAGCTGTACAGCATTTAGATTCAATTAAAAATACCATTTTCATCTTTTATAAATCAAACAGAAATTGTAAACACGTTTAGATTGGTATTATTCTATCGTTTATCATCAGAAATATTTGAAGAGAAATATACAGAAACATATTAAGACCTTCAATATTTATTTTTTATATCGCACTAAATCTAGTGATCAATGACTAAGACATCGTTAACTTTCAATATTACATATTTTTTAACATTTATATAGCTATGATCATTACAAATCCCATTTTTTAAATAAATTTCTTTCGATATCACGCGAACTAGTGATAGATGTATGGGAATGGCCTTTCAATACGTATTTTGACAGACAAATTTAAACATTGTGATTTCATTAGAAGTCTGTGGAGCTGAAAAAAATGCAGCTTTAACATATGACTTGGTTCCGTTTTAGTATCATATAAAGTAACAGAGAATAAAATGATGGCAAACAAGTCTTGTTGAGGAAGAGCAAAAAAAGTTCTTTTTCCTTTTAATGTCCATAGTTTTACGTGAAGGAAACAACTCGCCTTGAAAGAATGCGTAAATATAGCTCGTTGCTTTAATGAAACTGATATCACTTTCAATGGATGTAATAAATAAATAAATAAATAAAAATAAAAACTTATTAATTAATGAATAAATAAATACTCATAAACTTGGATCTAGTCCAGGTTATAAGACACTTTCAGTCTGAGAAGTAGCTTCAATTAGACATCGATGGGCATGTTTAAGAGTCATTTCGTTTCGTTTGACTAACACTTTCTCGTCTGGAAAATTGTTGTCTGGTTCAGAAAATTGATAGCATTCGGCGGGAAACAATAACAAGCAATCATTGAAAATAGATACTCTTCAATGAAACTGTTCACTTCCGTCGGGTGAGTAAACTAATTTGAGGCTTTGAAAGGGTTTATGGGTCTGCCATTAAATTATACTGGTTAAAGGACTAAAATTAGTTAATTAATCACAGGTGATTCTGTCAAGAAACAGATTACAGTAGATTTTTATCTTTGCAGAGGACAGATTTATTGATTATTAAGAGGAGTATTCTTGACTAGTAATAAGTGTGTCTGAAACCTATAGAAGATGGATTACATAATTGTATCACACAGCAAGTTCAAGGTTCATAAATAAAAACGTTTTGATACAAGATATTAATTAAATCTTCCAGTAGAAGCACAGGATTTACTCGTTTACGAACACGATTTTCGGAAGAAAAAAAAAGCACAAATCTTCTTGAGGTCAAATACGACAATAAGTTTAGGCTTTTTTTGGTCTCTGGATGGAAATGCGAGTCATTAAATGGAACCTATTCCTGTTTTGAAACTATTTTAGTAACAACGAATTCACTTTTTAGCGCAATATCAAAACTCCATCTTTTCATTTAAACCACTATATATTTTAACATGACTTTCTATAATAGTCTGCAAATGAAATAATGGTAATTAACTATAATCGAATTTAAAGCAGAAATGTTCTTATCTTGAATAAATTCGTTTTAGTTGTGAGACAAATATTACCAAGTATAGCCTGCCACAAAATTACACTTATTTTTTTCTTACAACAAGAAACCAGTCCATTACCATTATCCGCCATGTTATAAATGTTATATAATGTGCAAAAACTGCCAAAATGCTTAAGAAAGAAATCATGTATTTCATGCTATCTCTTTTCAAGAGAGAAACATAAAAACGGTGTTATGTCAAAATTTTTGTGCCAATTTGAACCATGCATTAACATAAAATTGCTATGATACCCAACTATAGCCAACGATTTAAATCCTATATAAAAGTTTTTTTAAGAGCTATTGAGTGAACATTAATGACATACAGAAATACGTCTTTGATGATGTTCAGTTTAGCGAAGTCTAATTGTAAATTAAATACGTACATTTCTTTCGAATGTTTTGATTCCCTAACGTAAATTTGATCACTTTTTATTGAGAAATGTTTTCACTGGGTAAACAAATGTTTTGGTTAAATTTGTTTAGATATTATAAAATGGTTGCAACTAACGTTAATATAGACTTCTATTTTAAATGTTATATAATGTGCAAAAACTGCCAAAATGCTTAAGAAAGAAATCATTAAAGTGATAATTGTTTACCTGAAAGTAGTATAGACCTTGGAAATTCTGAAACACTAGGGTATTTTTTAAATTTTAAACAAATTACACATATTAGCGACTCTTCTACATTTCTAAACTGATTTTTCATATATTTTAAAAAACTCGACTGTGCCATGACTGAGCTAAATGATCAAGACATACACGATCTTCTGGCAATTTTAAAATACAAAAAAATCAATATAGAATCTTTATTACATATTATCCTTTTGCAAACACACACACACACACACACACATGTATATATATATCGTGTTCTTCTGCACACACACATGTATATATATATATATATATATATATATATATATATATATATATATATATATATATATATATATATATATCGTGTTCTTCTGCACACTCATTTAATATATTATTCAAATTACGGGTAAAACGCTTCCCTATTAGGCTAAGTAAAGTAAAGTTATCCCTCTATAATTTTCAACATGACTAAATGGGTCCCTTTTTATGTAACAGTATAATATAACCCAATGACCATGACTGTGGAATAACACCAGTATAAAAAAATAACATTAAATAAAGACTGTAAGTACGGCAGTAACTCTTTTAAACCATATATTAAAAACTCATTCCGTATTTGATCTAGACCAGAACTTTTACAAGGTTTTAATTGCTAAATGCTTCGTCACTACTTATAAATCTGTTAAGTTCCTCAAATAAAAATTTCCTTTTCCTCAAGTATGTAGAATAGAACAGAACTTTATTGATTTGACGTATGCAAAACAGCACATAGTCAATACAATACATAACGCATATACAATGCATTGTTGCATATACAATACATTGTTGCATAACTGAATGAATACGTGAATGAATAAAGGCGATAAAAAATATATGTACACATAAATCCTCGGGGCGGGGAACGGGGGTGGGGGTAGGAGAGAGAGAGAGAGAGATAGACAGTGAGAGAAGATAATCTAAGTTGAAATGCATTATACACATATTTACCTAGATTTTTTTTACAGCTGTTGAATCTTCATTATGAAATAACTAATAATTTATATATACTTGGTTTCTGCCAATAATAAGGATCAATATAAGATTCATTTAAGTGACCAGTATAGAGGACAGATTAAGACAAAATGATTTCGTCTTCGACATCAGTATATACACCAAGCTCACATTTCCTTTCATGCCGTTCGTTTACTACATCTTTATCAGTCTCGATCCTTAATGGGTCTGATGAAACCTGTACTTTACTTAAAGAGTTTCTGTGGCTGGCATTAGCAATTATTCTAAGATAGGAAGCGGTTTCGGAGATATATTTTATATCTTTATACAGATATGAAGTTTTCGACTCAATTGCAGAAGTCGGGTCAGAATGAAATATGTCTTTTAGTCTTTTGTTTAAAAGCGATAAAAAGGAAGATATCTGGACTGAATTAGGGTAATACCAGACTTCCCAAAGCATGAGATCAGTAATATCTTTCTCAAATTAGAAACTCAGTTTGTATAATTCTTTCCTACGTAATCGGTCAGCATTAATTGATAAATTTTTCGAAGAATACAATTTTCTGTGTTAAGTAATTTGAACCAGTACTTAATGATGCGCATGTATCTTTGTACATAAAGTGGATATCGTCCCAACTTTCCATATACAAACATGCTGTTGGTAGATAGTTTAACATCTAGTAACCACTTGCAATATTTTCTATGTACCGTTTCTATATTTTCAGCTTTCAAAAATTCCCAAATTTGAAGCAATAAGTCAAAATTTGAGATACAAAAGAATGAAATAAATCACGCATTATATTCATTTGACATTGTAGATTATTGGTATTATTAAAAAGTACGTTCATTGCTTTGACACGTTTGCCAGCATTTGTATCTGTAGCACATTGAAACGAGCCTCATTTGGTAAAAACAAGTCCTAAATAATTAAAATTATCCACAATGTCTAGAAACACATCTCCGTACTTAAAAAAAAACGTCTAGTCTTTCGTTAAAAATCATAACATTTGTTTTATCAATATTCACGAATATATTCCATCTTATGCAGTAGTGATGGAGAAAAGCTTTAGCCTTGAAGAATTCCAAGTGAACACTCGAAATAGTCCGAATGTAAGTTTTAAGTGCTTTACACATGACTGCACTGAGCTGCAAATAGATCTTATTATCGATCCAATTTTCCCAGTCATTCCCCATTTTACTACTGCTTGCCACAAACTTGTCCTTTCTACATAATTAAATGCTTCTTTAAACTCAATAAAGACACAGAACTGCGTTTTTTTTTCATCGAGAAGTTTCTGAATTTAAAAAAAATATAATTAAAAATGGCGTCTACTGTACTATTTTTCTTCTTAGAACCAAATTGTGCACCAATAATAATATCATATTTAATGGCCCGAGAGGAGAGTCTTTGATTTAATATGATAGTGAAAACTTTTCATATAGAGCTAAGCAATGTTATCCCTCTATAATTACTAGCATCAGATGGATCACCTTTTATTCTTTTTAAAATTAGTATCATAAGACCCTTGCCGAGTTAAGTTCTTCTTTTGTAATTGGAGCATCCAACTCTGCAAATATCGGTTCGAATAACTACTCAATTCTAATTTGGTCGTGGATGTTTATACTCTGCTCTAATTGACCAGTATTCATTTTTGGTAAGGCTTTTGCGAGTTTCTTAAAATGTTCATAAAAATCATTCGAATAATTACTGGAATGTTTCTGACTTCTTCGTAAACAATGCAATGTTTGCCATCTGGATCTATTGTAGAATAATTTACGCGTTCGGCAGAACATTTTGTATTCTTTCTTCTTCCTTATGTAATTCCTGCTATTTACCTCGGATTTGAATGAATTGTAATTAATCAAATCACTTTCATATAGTTTCTTATTTTCTCTACAATCACTATTAAACCGAATACGAACATTGCATTTTCCATCCTTAAAATGCAACTTTATTTATTTTAATTTTTTTTTTCCTTTTTCGTAACAAAGAGTTTCAATGCTTCAGATTTTTCATCGATTATGCTTTGGTCTACGAGTCCAATAGTACTAACATTAAAGTGTTCTTCCAATTCCCCGTTGTCTCGTTGTAAATCAGGAAGGCAGGCAGTTTTTAAAATCTGGATTCTGTTTAAGTTGCAGCATTGTAAAATTCATATACTAGTAACACTGACGATTAATTGCAGTTTTTAACGAGAAAGACAACGACTATGATTTTAAATTATGTAAATCTATGTACTCTGAAGGAGAAATTATTCTCAGTAGTAAAGACATAATCAATTGTACTTTCTCCATTTGTTGTGAAATATGTTACTGAGAATAAATGGATATAAAGTTTCGATGTCTCTTCAATCAAATCTTTACCCCATAGCCAATCATACGAATCTTTTTAGTGCTACCTTAAACCATAAAACTCTCTAACTGGAATGCCATTTAGTTCAGCTTTGAAAACTCCCAGTATCTTTCTGTTTTTCTGCTGTATGTTTCCTTCGAGTAATCACCAATGTAAACAAGCTGATATTTTCGCTCATGTCGCTGTAAAAAAGTTGTCAATTTGGACAGAAACACAAAACGAATATGTATCGGTTATTAATAGTATAATTCTTTCATCGTACGAATTTTTTTCAATTTGTATTCAATATCGTACATCAACAATTTTGATATCTCCAACACCTTAAAACCACCCTAAATTGGTTTGGCTAATTTTATATTTTTGTTGTTTATTCTCACTAAAACCAAATCTTCGTCAATAATTGTTCTCCTGAAAAACTAAATATCTTTTGGGGTATTTGGAAAATTTCTGTTTATTCGGATTTATTTGTACAGCTGTCCTTGCCCTAAGATTTCTCAGTTCTTTGCCGGATACAGAGATATTCATCAATTTGAATAAGTTATTTTCGAAGCCATTAGGGGCTTGTCTCAAACTTGTATTGACCTCGATGTAGTATTTAAGCCACAGTTGTTGTTCAGAAGATACAAGTCTATGAATCTTCTTAAGTTGTAGTTCTAACTGCAGTACAGATTTATATATCTGTAGTGAATGTCGTATTTCTCTTTATCTTTCAACGTGTACAGTAATTTTGGTACTGATGTTTTTGCTCGATGAATAGTCTTAGAAGTTCCGACAATTCATCCATCCTAGGTGCGTGTTTTTCAGGCACTAACAGATAGTTCTTGAAACAATCATGTAGTTGATTTGGTACCGCTAGATCTACTTCTTAAAGGTACACAGTTTCATTGTCATCTGGTATTTTCGAAAGATTTTCTTCTATTCCTTTGTATTGCTCACTAGCTGCCCATCTAAAATTCTTAACAGATATCACCACACTAACTGAGCGAATCAGTTGTTATTGCATCCCACTGCAATCCCTGAAAGAATAATTATTATTTGTCTATAATGTTTCCTAGAGACTAGCTAACCAGTGAAGAATGTTACTTTCATTAAATCAAAAGCAACATTAAACACTCAAAAGGAAATACAATACTTACTGAGTTCAGCCTCTTGGCTTTTGGGGAAAATCCATGGTGACCACTTTATTTTGATAATAAAGCATGCTTGATGCATTTACAGCAAATTGTTGTATGCACGTAAATGAAATAGGTAAATAAATCAGTTAATTCTGTGATTATTTGAAGAATGCATATCTTTGAATTTATTTGAAAATTCATTTGGATACAAACAAATAATAATGTTATAATTGTTACTTTAAAATGTTTCTTCGTCCCTTGAGTGGTGCTACAATGTGAATAGGACACATGTGGACTGTTCAGTTATTCCAATTTGATGTTTTTATTTCATTTTCATTTCTCCCGTAACCTTGCTGGTCGTAGGGGCGCCACTGATGACTTTGCGACAATCTCTCTCCATTTCGCTGTTCTCCACTGCTCTTTGGGACTTTGCAAAGTCCAAGCCTGTCCACTCTTTGATATTGTCTTCCCATCTCTTCTTCTGTCTGTCTCGTTTTCTATTTCCTCTTACTGTGCCCTGTAGGATTGTCTTTGAAAGGCCAATTGAGCGTGAGACGTGACCATACCGTCTTAGTTTGCGTTTCTTTACAGTGGTGAGCAGATCTTCATAAGGTCCAATTGCGCCTTGGATTTTAGTGCGCACCTCCGCATTAGAGACGTGGTCTAAGTATGAGATTTTCAGGATCCTTCGATAACATCTCATCTCTAAGGCACGGATTCATCTCTCTATTTCTGCTGTTACGGTCCATGTCTCACATGCATATAGGAATATGGACATGACGAAGGAGCGCATAAGCCTGATCTTGGACCCAAGCGTGATGTTGCTGTCTTTCCAAATAGGCTTCAGCCTAGCCAGAGCAGCTGTTGTATGCGCAATCCTGGAAAGAACCTCAGGTTTTGAACCTTCATCAGAGGCGATAGCGCCTAGGTACTTTAAGCTTGTTACTGTGCCCAGCTAATGTCCATTCACTCTTATTTCCTTTTGGATGCCACTCGGGTTGTTTGTCATTAGGTTTGTCTTTTCAGCGTTGATCTCCATCCCATATCTTAGTGATGCTTGATTGAGACGGTTCACTAAGGATTCCATTTCTTCTTCATCTCCTGCTAAGCCATCGATATCATCAGCGAAGCGCAGGTTGGTGATTGTTCTGCCTCCAACACTGACACTGCCCTCATGGTCTTCCAAGGCTTCGGACATGATCCTTTCCAGGTAGATGTTGAAGAGAGTGGGTGAGAGAAGGCACCCCTGTCTGACTCCGACTGTGGTTCTGAACCAGTCTCCAATGTTGCCATTGACGAGAACTGTACTAGTCGCCTTGTCATACAGGGTTTCGATAGTGCGGATTAGTTTTGCGTTTATGTTGTATATGCGCATGGTGGCCCACAAGGCTGCATGCCATACCTTGTCGAAAGCCTTCTTGAAGTCAATGAAGACATGATAGAGGCTCTGTTGATGCTGGAGATATTTTTCACAGAGATTCTGAGATTGAAGATCTGTTCTGTAGTGCTACGTCCTGCTCTGAAACCTGCCTGTTCTTCCGCAATGATGTGCTGTGCTTGGGGTTTCAGTCTATTGAGGATTATCTTAAGCATAACCTTGCTTGGGTGACTGATGAGACTGATTGTTCGGTAGTTCTGGCACAGTTGTAGATTCCCTTTTTTAGGAAGAGTCATGATCAGAAACTGGGTCCATGGGGTGGGCCATTCTCCTGTTTGCCAGATTTGGTTGCAGATTGTTGTGAGGACATCTATCATGGACGTTCCTCCTGCTTTAACAAGTTCTGCTGGTATATTGTCTACCCCAGCTGACTTCCCCTTCTGCGCCTTTACTGCAGCCTCTACTTCGTCCCTGAGGATCGGGTGGTCAACCTCTTTTGTGGTCAGTGGTACGTTTAGTACAGCTTGGTCTCCAGAAGTCTCCTGGTTGTAAAGCTCCGAACAGTATTCCGTCCATCTGTTATGAATGGCTTGGTTTTCTGTCAGACTCTTACCAGCCTTGTCCTGAATCGTATTAGATCTCCCCTGTTTCTCTGTTGTCAGGTCTTTCACCAACTGGTATGCCCTTTTACTGTCATTCTGGTTCAGTCTTTTCTCGACTTCTTTGCATTGGTCCTCTAACCAGCTTTCTTTTGCTTTCTTTATGCTCTTCTTAATCCTGTTGTTAATCTCATTGTATTTGTGTGCTCCTCCATGGTCTCCTCGCTTACTCTTCAGTTTTCTCCTTACATCGCAGAGGTCGAGGATATCTGCTGTGACCCAAGGCTTCTTTATTCTACGATGCTTGCCAAGGATCTCTCCGGCTGTGTCTATTACTGCCTTGTTGAAGGTGATGATCAAGGAGTCTAGGTTTATTTCTTCATGTCCCAGAATTGTGAGTGGTGCAAATTTGCCGCCTATTGATGCTTCAAATGCTTGTGCCACGCTTGGATCTTTAAGTTTTTCAAGGTCGAACCTGATCCTAACTTGTCTTGGCTTATTGGTCTTCCTCAGACGAAGTTTGATAGTCATCATCAACAAGTCATGGTCGCTTCCTATATCAGCTCCTGGGAAGAAACGTGTTCTGGCAATGTTTAAGCTAGACCGGAAGCGCTTTCTCACCAAGATGTAGTCAATCTGGTTGTGATGTTTTCCGTCTGGGCTGTGCCAAGTCCATCTTCTGGATAGTTTGTGGGGACCAAGGGTGTTCGTTAGCACTAAGCTATTGTATGTGGCGAAGTCTAGGAGCTTGAGTCCTATCTCATTGGTCTGCTTATTACAGTATTGTCCACAGGCTTCTCGCCAGTCTGCTTGTGCGTCTTCTCCTACCTTAGCATTCCAGTCTCCTTGAATAACCAGAATATCCTTCTTGGGTGTCTGGTCTATGAGAGTTTGAAGCTGGTCGTAGAACTCATCCAGTTCCTCGTCATCAAGGTCAGATGTTGGGTCATAGACCTGTATGATAGTGATGTTAAAGAGAGATGCCCTTACGCAGATTGTAATCATCCTGTTTGACACTGGTCGACAACCCATGACTGCACTCACAATGTCCTTGTGTACCATAAACCCGACTCCATGTTCATGCTTGTTCTCATGCCTACTGAAGTAGATCACGTGTCCGTCATCTGTTGATCTCTCTCCGAAATTTTTCCAGCGCATCTCGCAGAGTCCAAGGATGTGCCATTGGTATCTTCCCATCTCATGGGTTAGCTCCTCAAGTTTCCCTACTGGTCTTAATGTCCTGACATTCCATGTTCCAATGGTGATGTTATCTCTTGCCCGTACTTTGATGGTAGTTGCACCAGTAGCATACTTGTCACCTCCGTCCTGGTGTCCAGCGGATGTCGCGGTACTTGGTAACCCGGGGTGCGACCGATCCGGTATGTGAAATCTATTTATTGTCATTTCATCATCATTGGCGTATCATGGGCCGTTTCAACCTGGCGGCGCCCATCCCTCTCCAATTTGATGATACCGAATAACATAATCTTGTGTGTTCAGCTAATTTTTCCGGTGTATTGAACACGTTTAGATATTTGGACAGGTATATTTTGGCTATTACGTTTGTTTATCTGGCTCGATACCAGTCTCTAGAGACATTTTATTCCCACATAATGGTAATCTCCTTCCTCATAGTTGTTTTGATGAAAGAAAATTAATATGTCAACGTGTCTTTCTTGTTTGTTTCAAAACGCTCTCAGCGGTTGAATGTATGTCTGCCACTATCTCGTAAACGTTAAAAAATATATCAAATCCGTCTTCAAATTTGCACATTTCCTCAGTTTGAATAGGCCATTTATCAAATCAAGGTGCGAACTGCCTGCCAATGGTTTGTAAATATCGATGTTCGTGGTCCGGGATTCGATTCTAGCGAATGCCCATTTATTACGATCAATGATCTTCTTTTAACAAACAAATTCAGTGCGAATGTCATCGAACAGAGTGTAGATGATTAAATTTATTCCTAGTTTATTCATTATATCGTTGAAATTAGTTGCATAGAAAGATTTCTTTGTTTCCTTTTCGTTGAAGTTCTATTTCAAGTTACTGTAATTGGTTTAGTCTGACCGTCAGTAACAGTTGAACGAGTACAAAATCAAATGCCCTGGGCTTTCTAGAAATAATTTTTTCGCGTGTGGTTCTACCTGATCAAAAATACGTATAGGTCTTGATCATTCTCACCGAAATATTTGTGTTCGTTATATTATGTTTTTAAATGATCCTTTCGATTCGACGATAATAGTATTTTCTCCTAAGTTTTATTGCTAAGTCGTTGCCTCCGTTGTTGCCTAAGTCGTTGCCTGCGACATTTTTCCTTTTGTGCCTTGTACAGGCTCTGCAGTGCTTGACTTTCCTGTTATTTTCTTCAACGTTTAAATTGCCTGTTCTCAAGTTCGTGCTCAAATTAATTGCACTTTATACAAGTAATTTTCATGACCAGACTCAATAGCTTCTCTGTGAAAGATATATATATATATGTCTGCTGGCTTGCTACTGCCATTTATTATGTTACAATGACTTCAATATTTAAAAATATATTAATTAAATGTGCCTACTAAAGAGTACTGAAAATGACTATCAGAAGTAAATTTTGTAGTTTTTACTACTTATGACAAATAGTTATTAGAGTCTATCAGAGACTTTTAGTGATATATAGTTAGTGCCTATTAGAGACTTTCAGTAATAACTTTTACCTATTTAAATATTTATAATGCCTAGACAGTTTTCTTATTGTCCTCAATAAACAAGAGATATGTGGAATCATTCTATTTATTTCAAAAAATGAACATCGTAACGAGATTAATGAATTCAGCTCATATAAGGCGAAGATTTTTCCTTCAGATAAGGGCAAAAAGAAATCATTCGACAACTAGTGTTTACAAATGTCATTGAATAAAGGCTTGGCAAAACAGATAAATAAATAAAACTGAACATGCCTACAATTTATTATCAAACGATTTTAAAATTAAAAGAGAAAAAATAGAGACTTTGTTTAACAAGCTAGAAAAAACCGGAAGAAAGTTTGAACAGATTAATTATTTTATAAGAGATCGAGGATAAAGAGTTGGAAGAAATGGAGCAGGATATTTAACCAATGGGGATAACAAACAAATAGATGACGTCCACGTCGAGAAATAAATGGAGGACAACAAACAAATAGATGACGTCCACGTCGAGAAACAAATGGAGGACAAGAAACAAATAGATGACGTTCGCGTCGAGAAACAAATGGAGGAGGACATTAAGAAATAAGATAATAAAATGGAAAACTAATTAATTAGGTCATTAACAATGTCAAATTTTCTGTGTTTGCTGGTATCGTTTAAATAATTTTAAAACTATAAACATGACAGAAGCCTGACATAAATCAAATTGCACAAAGTACAGCTATATAAAGCAAGAAAGTGAACGTCTACATCGTGGCAACTATTTCATCCATGAAATGTTGTGGTTTGCATGATTTTGTTCAATATAAATTGTCTAGCAAAAATGTGCGAGACAAAGAACATCATTAACTGGATTTACCCATCAAAGTTAGGAACAGGTTTTAACTGTTAGCAACAACAGGATGTTTGAAAAACTATTCAGTTACAAGATAGGTCCTCCTTTCCAAAATGTCAATAAATAAATAAATTATTGTTACCAGTCGCTTTATCAGTCATCACTACTGACTATTTCATCGTACGTGGTTTAATACTATGTAGGAACGTTCCATAGAGCCATATACACCGATTCTCGTACTTTTTCAGTGCCCTTAAATTTTTAAGGTTTTTTCACAATGTCTTCAACGTTTGCTGTCTTGCATTTCGTGTTTCAATGTTATAAAATATGATTTTAATTCTTTTACAGTTTTAATAGTGTATGACGTCGCTATTGTTGTGCCTGAAACAATAGCAAGTTTATTCAATCACTATAAACTATGTATATCGCTTTGTTTAAGCTGTTGATTATGGACATTTAAATGAACACAAAAATAGGGACCATTTTCGTACATGTTTCAATGATTTCAGTAAACTATTAGTACGCTTCCTTTAAACATTAATTTTTGTGAATTTCTATGTAAAGCTTTGCTAAACTCAGTGAACGATGTAGAAAATCTCAAAGATGAATTAGAGTAAAGCAGACAACAGATGGAAAGAGTTAAATCAAATATACCACAGCATTTGAAAATTGTCTCGAAGGCAAACGAATCATTTAACACAATTGCTAAGCCTGAGGAACCGACTAATGAGACGATATATAGACCGAAACAGATCGCTATTAAAATGATGAGAAATTTATATCTCTTTAACAACAATCATTTCAACACAAATTTTCAGAACATTGTGTATGTCTAGATCATCTAGCTCCCTCATTTAGGTACTGTACATTGTGTGTAGTAGAGACCGTGAGAGTTTCTAGCATGCTGTAATTTTTGTTTTCAAAATATGTGAAAGCTCAGTTTAAATGTAGAAATAAGCTGAGTGGTTAATATGTGTATTTTTCATACTTCTCTTGGGTGTTATAAAAGAAAATATTTTCGGCTTTTCAATTTATCCATCCGTCCATTGACACTCTCCCTATATTTTCACTAGCTCTCTCTATCTCTCTCAACATCCCTTCCTTTCTCCATCCTTGTATTCACTTTTATGATTTTTATCCGTGTGTTTAATCTGTAAAATTATATTTCTATTGTCTTCCGACTATTTGTGGATATTTTCTTTCCAGTAAAGCTTTAACTTGAGTACAATAATCACTTTTGGGAGTATCGTAATGCTATGCCGAATTTAGAATTATAATCCTAAATACTAGGATACATGTTCCAACTTTGTCATACAAAACATCTGGTCAGGTTAAAAACCAGATCAAATTTACACAATAACATTATTTTTATAAACATAATTCACAAGTAGCACGTTCTTTTCATGTTCGTTTCTTTGTATTCATTTGCCAATAAACAAATCGTGCACTTTGAGAATCGCCTGGAGTTGTAAATTTCAGTTGCGTCAAACGCAGCCGCTGCTACGCTCAATCAGAATCAATAATATTTGCTTTTTTTCCTCGTTGTAAGTCCTTTACTTTAGTATGTTGTTGCTATGTTTTGCACCTGTTGGATATAATTTTCATTCACTTCAAGTTCAATCCTAAATAATCTCAATTAACATTCAAAATATAAGACCAAAAATTAAACTTTTAATTTCAGCACTAGTAATGCAGATGGATATGTTTACAGCTAACTTGCAACTTATGCCTAAGAAATTGATAATCAGACTTCATCCTTATACTTAGACATCTAGTTACTAAGCTACAAATTATTTTAATCATACATGCAACTAATATAGGTATAATTTTGCGCAGCTGGGGCGGCGTCTCATGATTTCACATTAGGAAAAATGAAATGGCGACTATATGTCCCAATCAAAGAAAACACATGACACTAATCATGTTTTCACTTCTGTGAGTCTTTTGTTCTCAATATTTGATTTTCTCGTCTGAGCTCTTGTTCAAGAGTGATACAAAAGTGATATCCTTTATTTGTATGGGATTATTTTCTGGTCGTGATTATTATGTAACTTGATGTTCTTATCGCCCGCTTCAAGACACCCAAACTTATACGATTACGTCAGGAAGAGCTTATATTTGCACAATACATCTTCTGACAGCGGATTCAATGAGTGGATGTTTCGTATCTGTCAATATTTTGATTCCTAATATTAAAAACAAATATTTTTAAAAAAAAAAACGCAAACGAAGTGAAGTAAAGATCAACGTAATTCTTCATTTGGCATTTTATACCGTAGAATAACGGTATCACCACAGTAAATGTATATACTCGCGTATAAGTGGACCGAGCTGCAAACTGCACAGAACCAGATGCTCTGGCAAACCTAGGTCTATACAGTTTGTTAGGAGTAGAATAAACAACATCTATCCTGATTTGCCGGCGCCTTATGCGACGGTAGATCAGAGTACATGTTGTTTGCAGTTTGACCTGACTTAAATGCGAGTATACACGGTACTCTAAAAGTGCTAGATTCTTTTCGTACTAAGAGTGCTGTTACAACACTCCAGATTGGGTTCAGATAGCTCAGATATTGGAATTTGCATACCGTATGTACTCGCGTAAAAATACGGTCCAAATGCAAACAACATAGATCCTGATCTGTCGTCGCATAATGCGCAGGCAGATCAGAGTCTATGTTGTTTGTTCCACTGATTAGTCCTTGCAAACTGCATAGACCCAGATCTGCCGGCGCATTATGCGACGGCAGATCAGGGTATATGTTGTTTGCATTTGGACCCGCTTTATACGCTAGTACAGACGGTTGCTTAATCCAACGGCATATCTGGGTCTATGCAGTTTGCAGTTGGTATCGGTTTTACGCGAGTATATACGGTACATAACAGCTATATCCACAACAAATATGAGCCGTAAAGGAAATGCTACAACGATTTTGATTCAAACTTCACCAAACCTGTTGTAACTGAGGTATAACTTGCCCATCAGGATCTTGAAGTTTCTTTCAGATCGAAAACGGGACGTTAATTTGATTTTCTTGAGATTCATACCAATTTAGAAAACAATGTATTTTTAACCATGTTTTTCGTCAATACTATCTCATGCAAATAAACTGAATGGAGAAATTAGCAAACGTTTCTCTCTTTCTCCCCCCCCCCCTCTGTCCATCGTATTCCTGTGAACTGTATTTATATGACGCGTTTTCTAAATATCGTTATTTTTCTACTTCTATTTTTCTACTTCTGTAAAAGTAACAAACACTAATTGAGAATACAATTTAAACGAATACAGTTTTATCATTTGAAATACATATATTGGCAGCAGCGACATTTTCAAATACTAATATGCGCCATTGCATTCACACTGAATTTTTTGCTACTTAATATTTTCTCCCCAACTGGAGAAGAGGGTGAACCTTGTCAGATTTGCTTTCCATGCAGAATAGAATGACAAAATTAAAATGAACTCTATTTAATATTTCTTGCCAGCCTGAATAAAAAAAGTTCACACGGCAAAGAATAAGATGAAATAAGTGGCATAGTAAATTTTAATTACATTGAAATATTTCGTATAAGATATTCACATCGATACGTGATAATAAACGCGATGTTTGAACGTAACTATTTATCATTGCGTGTCGTCTACAATGATTTTTTGTTTTACAGAAACTACTAAAAACATACAATTATACATACAATTATACATACACTTATACATACAATTATACATACACTTATACATACACTTACGCATATAATTATACATACAATTATGTATACAATTATACATATACATACACTTATACATACACATATATATACAATTATACATACAATTATACATACAATTATACATACACTTATACATACACTTATACATACAATTATACATACAATTATACATACAATTATACATACACTTATGCATACACTTATACATACAATTATACATACACTTATACATACACTTATACATACAATTATACATACAATTATACATACACTTTACCCTGTGGACATTTTAGGTACACTATTCTTTCCGACAGCAATACACATTGAAAGACGTTCAAACTATTTGGTTTTGACTGTTGTCGATAATTAAAACAGTATAGCTGGCCTTCTGATATGAAAAGTAGACTTCTGATGGTTAGTCGAAGAAAAAAAAAAGAAGCATGCTGCGTTATATACTAGCGTATACGTCAAGTTCAACTGCACACAACATAGACCCTGATCTGCCGTCGCATAATGCACCGGAAGATCAGGATCTATGTTATTTGTTCCACTGTTTACTCCGATCAAACTGCAAAGACCCAGATCTGCAGACGCATTATGCGACGGTAAATCTGGCACTGACCTGTTTGCACTTGTACTCTAATAATAATCGGGTATATACGGTATGTATTTCTGATTAAGGTCTCTTGTACTCATCGAAAAAAGCAAACTCTCTTGGGTTCGTTAAAATCATCAGTCTTTTCTGCACATATATTTTACTCCTTTTAACCATGGGAAATGTAGTAGCTAGTCGAAAATTTGTTTCTAAGTTAAGATAATTCATCTCAAGACAAATTTATGACTATTGGTGGTGATGAGTGGGAAAAGTACTCGTTTAACTTTTTATACAAATGTCGTGATCACAGACGAATAAAAATACAAGAAAATACACACACACACACACACACACACACACAAAGACATGATCATTTTCGTCGTCGTTGTTGTCATCGTTGTCGTCATCAGCAGGAGCAGTAGGATCAATTTAAAACCTTGATAAGATGATATAATTACGTTCACTCTGTTGAAATATATTTTTGAAGTTTAAAATAATAAAGCAGAGTTAAAAGTTTGACAATCTCGGAAAGATACTGATGACAGCAGACTCGTGGCTTAGCTTTCTACTACATCGACGGTTTTACATTTATCATCTTGCTATGCTCTCTGCCTGATGGTGTTTCCTGTCATTCTGATTCGACATTTGCCCTTGCTCAATCTCTCTCTTGTATATTAGTGAGAAGAAAAGTATGCCTGACAAATACCAAACCGCATACAATACAAATTTCGAGGGATACCTCGGAAATATGTACTTTCATCGTATTTCAAATGGAAACTCTGCGTATTAGATGAATGGTAATTTCAGAGGAAGTTAAGAGACTAATTGAAAAGCCATTTACACACTAAATGTCAAATTTAGTTAACGGAGCGTAGAACCTTATCTGAAATAGTATCCTCTCAATTTGGCCTTTTAAAATTAGTCCGTAGAATTCTCAAGCCTCCAGCAGGAGTAGTTATGTGTGCATTAGTCTCGTTGGAGTGCTCCTTTAATAAAAGGCATATCACTTGCCCTCAGTTCGGGGAAACCGGATCAAGATGAAGTAATTCACGACACATGCCACACACGGCAAAATCGAAGGAAATCGCCTTTCTCTGTGTAACTCGGAGTCCTAACAAGACCTGTTAAAATATGCAATAAATCATCGTGCGTACGTATACGACCTGGGTGTTGGAGTGACTTTAAACGGCCAATTTCTAATTACTCATTTCAGATGCGGTGGAAGATATGAGTAAATACTATCTTATTTAATTATTGATGTTCACTGGAATCGGCCAATAATAACTTTAAAAAAAAGAAAGAGTAATATTAGATTGGTGCAAAAAAAAAGCGATAAAGTGTAATTGCTAGTTCTCGCTTTCTTGTTTCAATCGTGTTTATAATTTTCCGGACACACAATTAGGGAGATATATACAAAATTCTGACATTTTGGGGTTACGTCCAGATTAGGGATAGTTTAAGTATCCATAAATGGAGGAGAACGATTTTGGGGATGATCAGCTCCTCGTATAAGTAAGAAAATAACTCTGTGAATTTACTTTTATTCGTGGCGCACCATCATTCGTGTGCTTCGTGGTTGCTACAAACACTTGAATATAAAGGTTGAACAATGAATAATCTATCTGTGGAAACGAAAGGACCCCTCTCCCCATCAGAGACCAATTAACAAATTAAGTATCGAAGAAAATATAATTTTTTTGTTCTTGTTGCACAAACAGCAAAATTTGAAAGTCACGAAACCTTATAAATTCAAAATACTATAAGCAAGCAAACAAACAGTTAACAGTGTAAAAAAGAGAACTAAATTTGCTAAAATGTAGTACAGGTTGAGTATAGTAAAATGTTTACAACCTTTCATCAGTAACTTGTTCAAAATCTTTTGTTGTGTTCCAGGGGAAGTGCATACATGATTGATGTAGAATGCTCTTGTTGCCAGTAATTAGACGATGCCTTCATATATCCTATATACACCTTGTTTTGTTTTGACACTTTCGCCCCAAGAGCTAAATTATAAATTCTTTACGGATGATACTACACAATTGGGCATGCAATTCAATAGTTTCAGTGATAACATGAAATTCAATTGCGTGTGATTAAAGGTTGATTTAGAAGGAATAAATGAACTTCAAAAATATATAGGTTTCTTGCTTTGGCAATTGTGTTATTGTATCGCCCTCATTTTATGAAAGCGAAAATATTCAGCTTTTTGCAAATCGATGTCAAGGAGATTTGCTCTGTATACTGACTCAAACATATTTGGATGACCACATTGTTCTGTCATTTTGTCTGAAAACAATTACATTTACATTCAAATAGCCGTTCGTTTCCTTGTTTGTTACAACCGATGGAAGACGTACCGGTATCAATGACTCGCTAATGGGTGCATATCTGATGATTTTACACATATTATGTGTGTGTGTGTGTTTGTGTGTCTTTGTGTGTCTTTGTGTTTGTGTTTGTGAGTGTGCGAATGAAAGAGAGAGAGATGCCAATTAGCTCTCAGGCGTACCAAGTCAATAGGTAAACTATGACTGCATAAAATATTTGTAGGTGGTAGCTTTGATATATCTATGTGATACCAGTATGTTAACCTTGCATAATTTGTATTAACTTCAGTTATATTTGTATGCAGTAGATGTTAACCTTGTATGTGTTACTAATTACATGTATATTTGTTTTAATTGCAGGGCAATATATTAAACGAGCTGCAAACCAATTATGTCACCTTGAATAAATAAAGGATATTATTTTATTATTTTTAAGTGACAGAGTCATGACCGAAAGCAATGCGTGATTGTCACGTCTGACGTGGCGCAGACTGTTTTCACTTCTTCTAAGACACGTAAGCCTATGCCAATGCAGAACCCGAAGATTTACATGAATATGTCCTTGTTAGGTCAAAAATGAAAGAGAAATTAACTGTAAATATATTTTAGCGGTTAAAATATTTGATAACAGATGGATCGATTACATGTATATGTTGCAATAAATATACAGAGTTGTTATAATACCTGGGCTTACAATTTTAATTTCACCGTGCATATGACGTTAACTCAGGGACTACGATTACTATTATCTAGCCGTTCATTACTTCTCTGAATTAATGAGGAACGTTTTAAAAATTGCAATTTTGTCAATCAACATCTGACAAATTAATTTCCACTCCTTAACCCCAGTGGCGGCGCAATGGGGTGGTCGTGGGGGCGGGGCAATTGTCCCCGGGCGCCAGGCAAGGGGTAGCGCCGTCGGGAGCTTTTATTATTTTTGTTTTAGCTGGAACCGGAGCGTAGATGGGGGTGGGCGAATTGGTTGGCAACTGACATCGAAACTGTTTTCTGTGGCAAATTAGGGGCGCCACTAAGAACATTGTCCCCGGGCGCCTCGGTAGGGGCGCCACTAAAGAACATTGCCCCTGAGGGCCTCGATGCCTCGCGCCGCCACTGCTTACCCCCTTCGAGGTTCTCCAGTAGCAATCCTGGTGAATGGGTTACGTATATATTACTTACGTATATATTTTACTTACGTATATATTACAGATGCACAGATATGGGTTGATATTAACTATATTACAGATGCACAGATATGGGTTGATATTAACTATATTTAAGTGACTTGATATCTTGATTTCTTATTCAAGTCATTACATTTAAGTTTTGTACTTTTTGTGAGTGTAGCGTGGTTTTCGAACTCTACAGTTCGGTGGTTGGTTCATGGTTACAATTAGGTACCATCCTAACGCCTCTCTTATAATAATAACACCAAACATCAAATTCAGCCAGAAACGCGTACTTTCTTAATTTCTTCGACAAGAATACCTATTATGAACATTCTGAGCAGTTTTCTCCTCCAGAAATTGCACTATGTCGATTCAGTTGATTAAAAAAAAGAAAAAAAATTAAGATGAGATTTGTAATACTATTACCCGATTACTACATAGTAAGCAAAATAGGATTTAAATATTTTGCTTTACTTAGAAATTCGTACTAATTAAGTTCATCGGTGCATTACACTGACAATAACTTTAAAATGTCTGAGGAAAAAGTGTTTTGACCCGAACACCGCAATAATTTACTTTTGTCATGGGTTCTGACGTGCAGACAGCCATTTGAAGTTGCATGAAAATCTATACGTTTGGCAGATGCGTTTTGTGGTTTTTAAATGTCAAAATAAGTTTTTCGGATCCACTCTTGCTTTTGTGTATGTATTCGTTTACAATGTTCCTCAGCGCTCCTCTCGAGTCGAAGCGAGCCGACGCTCACTTAGATATAAAAAGGCTACAGCGGATGGTACCCACGTAATACGTAATTAATTGGATTATATATATATATATATATATATATATATATATATATATATATATATATATATATATATATATATACACTTTCAAACTCGTGCCCATTGACATTACAAATTCTTATTACAACCCTGTAAATAAAAATCTTAATCTTCACTCTTATACAGCTTAGTATATCCCTTTAGATTCCATATATTATACAGCTTAGTATATCCCTTTAGATTCCCATATATTATACAGCTTGATTTTTTCTCTTTAGATTCCCATATATTCCATATATTATACAGCTTGGTATATCTCTTTAGATTCTAATATATTATACAGCTTGGTATATCCCTTTAGATTCCCATATATTCAATATATTATACAGCTTGGTATATCTCTTTAGATTCCCATATATTATACACCTTGGTATATCTCTTTAGATTCCCATATATTATACAGCTTGGAATATCTCTTTAGATTCCCATATATTCCATATATTATGCAGCTTAGTATATCCCTTTAGATTCCCATATATTATACAGCTTGGAATATCCCTTTAGATTTTCATATATTCCATATATTATACAACGTGGTATATCCCTATATATTATACAGCTTGGATTTCGATATATTATACAGCTTGGAATATCCCTTTAGATTCCGATATATTATACAGCTTAGGTTTCCATATATTATACAGCTTGGAATATCCCTTTAGATTATCATATATTCCATATATTATACAGCTTGGAATATCCCTTTAGATTATCATATATTCCATATATTATACAGCTTGGTATATCCCTTTAGATTTTCCCATGTATAATTCAGCTATAAAACTGCATTCATATCCCCAATTAAATCAGCATGGTATTACCAATCAATATCACTACATATAAACTGCTTTCTTTACATATCTAGTTGCTACTGTTATGTTTATGCCATTGTTACTGCTTCCTTCTCCTCCGCCTCCTCCTTTTTCCTTTCTCTAATACTACTACTGCCACCACTACACCAACACTACTACCATCACTAGAACTACTGCTATTTCTTGGCCGTAGGTTTGGGAACTATAGTACACGTAGATACAGACATGATTAAACGTATATCAGTCCATATTTCATTTTTAAAAAAGCAGGCGAGTGAAAAATTTCATGACTGACAAATTAAACATTAAGGGAGATAGGCGCGATATAAACTTAGAAATCAAAGGTATATGAATTAAATTCTATCAATATGCTTACAACAAGAATTGTGTAAATTGGTCGGCTTGAAAATTTATTTAGATATACAGTTAACATATAAAATTTAGATATACAATTAACATTAAAAATTTAGATATACAATTAACATTAAAAATGTAGAAGTTCAAACATGTACAGAACTCTGTGCAATTGCCTTCAAATAATTACACTCTGCTTGAGAAAATTTTACTAGTCCGTATTTTGTATTCAACAAATAAGATATTTTGGGTTGAAGAATACTTTAGACTAAAAAGATGTGAAAATGTCAGGGAAATGTTGTTCATCTTTTACTATATTTTAAGGCAGATGACGTAACAAAAGAAGACCAAACTTGCACTGGCTCGGAATGAGTTTTGTGAACCATCCATGGACCTTAGGAACAGATACATTCATCGTAGATCAGACAAAATTCTTTCTCCAAAATTAATGTTAAGAATTAGAGTGTTGTCAGTTTAATAAGAATATGACCTTTCTCTCACGCGCATGTCAAGTGCAATGTCTCTCTGACACATGCCAAAATCAGCGGTTGATTAATCCAGCATGAATTGTCAATATGTGATTAATCCACATACTGTCAGTCAGTCTAATAATTGCATGAAGCCTGAATTGTCAATGTGTGATTAATCCACATGCTGTCATACAGTCTAAAAATCACATACGGCATGAATTGTCTATATGTGATTAATCCACATGCTGTCACACAGTCTAACAACTGCATGAGGCATGAATTGTCGATATGTTCATACTTTCGTTGAGGTCTTTTAGGAAACTGCATATTAAAATCATATCCAAGGTGAAATTGCTGTCTTTTTCTAGAAACAAAGAATGTGACAACACCGCCAAATTTTTAAATATAGATCACTACCGTATATATTCGCTTATAAACTCTGGTGCAAGTGCAAACTGCATAGACCCAGTTCTGTCGTCGCATAATGCGCCGGCAGATTTGGGTCTTTGCCGTTTGTTAAGAGTAATCAGTAGAACAAACAACATAGACCCTGATCTTCTGGCGCATTATGCGACGGCAGATCAGGGTCTATGTTGTTTGCAGTTGGACCCAACTTATATGGTACCTCACGAACATCTTACAAATATATTTGATGTATGAAGTTGCCAGCAGTGATATCAGGTGTGATTCAAAAATTAGACAGTTAACTAGTTTCTCCGTGCTGATCCATTAGACTGATGGCAGGGCAAGTAAGTCCAGAAAAGAAATATGCATACGCCACCAATACCTACAGTTTCACATAAAACTTGTACATTCGTAATGTCTGTTATAGCGTATGTTTCCGATCTAGACTCGCACATACATTTGGTACAATCCACACTGTTTCTTTTGATAAGGTAATGATTGCCGCATTCACATCACACCTATAGGGTCTCGGGTTAGTCACCCGGCACTTCATTGTGCTGGAGTCCGTAGTCCAGCAGTTATTGGCGCTTGATATTTTTCCAAAAACTCTGAATTACTCCACCTCCAAGTTTGTTCTTAGCCATCTGTTGAGCCTTTGAAAATATAAAAGCATATATTGAGTTTTGTGGTTAAAATGAGACTTCAAAAATAAATGCTAGCTTGGGAAACTCTTTTCCACCGATTTTGAATATCAAAAACAATAGTATAAAGTAGTGATAAATTCGATTGTACAGTTACTGTACCAGGATATTCCTGTGATGAAGTCAAATTGATAATGAACAACGGCATTGAAATTACATGTTATGTGAAGGATGAACAATGAGAGATTAGCAAATATATCAATTGTATTCAACGAATGGAATGACATTAAACCGACTTGTCTAAAGTTAAACATAACAGCATGCAATGACATTAAACATAACCATTTTAGTTCGCATGAAATGATCAGGAAAAATACTAACATTAAAGAAAAGGTATATTGAAATTTCAGGAGGAACGTCCTGTGTGATTTTTGCAAACATTTGTCTTCTCTGTGTTTTCTGATACATGTAAATGTTACCTGTGAGGTCCAAAGAGGAAATCAAGCATTAAGAAAGTGGTTGGAGTTTTTTTTTTTTTTTTTTTTTTTTTAATTCTAAAATTAAGATTGAAGCACAATACACATAAGACTGTCATATTGTTATTGTATCGTGCAAAGCGTTTCTATGATGTTTTTGCAAGGAGTTCTTACCACGTCGTTTCCTTATTATTATTATAATTATTGGTATTAGTATTATCATCAGGCGCCCAGTAGGAGTTAATCTTATTTAGATCATATTTCGGCGCCGGAACATGTAGACAACTGAACTCTTCGAGATATGGAAATAAAGGTGTGACAAATTGAAATCTGTTATTTGTTCTTCGTGACTGATTCAAGCTGATATGAAACTAATTTGCAACATACGCTCCAGATTATTATTCTCAGGCGGCGTGATCACACCTTTATCTCTCAAAAAACCATAGCTTTCAATTTCAGAGGAAAGTCTATAGCTTGTTTTTTTATTTGTTTTTTTTTTTTACTAGTTTACCAGTTTACTAGTTCATCATGAAAGTCTGCTGTAGGGGTATAATGACGAGATTCTTATATAGTATACCAAACAAAGATATAGACGACCTATAATTTCAGTTAAAAAGAAGCAAACTAGTTTATGCTTTATTATACTATGAGAAAACTGTAATAATTTAAACATGTTATAATACTTGGTGGATGCTAATCACCCAACCCTCAGTGTGGTAAAAACTCAAAAAATAATGTTATTTCTCTTTCATCTAACTGATTGTTGTTGCCCGCATTGCTATATCTTGAGAAAAGGCGATACTCCGCTTTCGTATACTAAAAGATAACGATACAAACAAAAAGGAGTGATGTTATTGAATGGAACCCAGAGGGCACATTCAACGAAGCTGGAAGAAGACAATTCTACTAAGTTTCAGTTTATAACACATAACATTTCAAGTTACGACACAAAATATATCCAAGAAAGACATCTTAAACTTTGGATGGAGTATTTTGAAAGATTATATCTGTTTTGGCTTTTAATGAACATACTAATAACATCAGGTTAGGGTGAGTTCATGCTTAAATCAGTCCTGTGTGTTGAATTTTATATTGTCTTTGTTCCTACAATCATGTCACTTCCATAAAACGTTTCAACCTATGCTCCACTGCAAGCTTGCATTCATAGAATTTGAAACAAATAGATTATTCGATATTGTTTTATTCAAATGTTGTGTTGTTTTATTCAAATTGGGTATGTTGTGTTTCTTTATTCAAATTGGGTATGTTGTGTTGTTTTATTCAAATTGGGTATGTTGTGTTGCTTTATTCAAATTGGGTATGTTGTCTTGTTTTATTCAAATTGCGTGTGTTGTGTTGCTTTCTTCGAAAGATTAAAGTTACATGATGGAATTCTTTACAGAGTTTCGATAATGGTCAAGATTTTACATTTCGCGTTGTCAGTAAAGTGTTTCAAAAATTGTAGAATCATCCAATTTGGCCAACTAATGATAGTTTATTGAAGTGTGATGAAACAAAATGAGAGCGGGGGAATATATATTCCTTTTGGTGACGTTTAAAATACACCGAAAATTCAATACACTAAATCCACTTTTATAGTAAGATTAGCATTAGTTGTAGGGATTAACGGCACGTTAGCACAACAATGATAATGAAAGTGTGTAGAAAAATATTTGGGACTGTAAAGTTACTGTTCTGTGTTTGCGAGTGTCCACTAGGGGAGGTTTATATATATATATATATATATATATATATATATATATATATATATATATATATATATATATATATATATATATATATGTATATATATATATATATATATATATATATATATATGTGTATATATATACATATGTATATATATATATATGTGTGTGTGTGTATATATATATATATATATATATATATATATATATATATATATATATATATATATATTCTGCATTAGTCAATCCAAGTCCGTATTATATTAATTTTGTCAAAGTTGACGTGTAAGTAAATAATTTGTTTATTATCATACCACTATCACCATCATCGCCTCTTTATCTATGCCATAAAGGGTAAATATAAGTAAGCGAGTTCTTTTTTGCCCTCAACGTGCTCTTTTGGGAAAAACTCAGCAGTACTCACTTCGGAAACTAATTATTACCTACCGAAACAGTAATGAGGGTATAGAGTGCCAATCTTACTATTGCTTATGCATAAGCTCCCATTTAGCAACAAATATAATAATGTACGTGTAGTTCTTAAACCTACATTGTCAAAAGAAACAGTCGGTATATTTCCATTCTTTTCAAATTTCACCAGTCTTGCAGATCGGTAATTTTATAATAATTTTATTGTGTTAATAATTGTTATAGTATTTAACAGTTTGATAACAAAGTAATTCAATCATTTTCGAGCGATAAATTCACTGTAAACCATTGTTATATTTGGTGACACAAATGCATCGTTTTGCTTGGGTTGGGTGCTTTAGTTCACATTACAATTGTTGATTGTTCATTTGTCGTTTTATATCAAAGGAGGGACTTTTTTTACAAAAGGAGCTGCGATTTATATGTGAATATATTAAACATTAAGGGTGGAACAATTACTAAATGTCATAGCTATTATTTGTATAGGCATCACAGTATATATCTGTGTGTAAAATATATATGTGTAATTCGCTCATCAAACTGTGTTTCACTAGCCGGAAATAAGAGTCCGATGTATATTACATAAAATCATGATAATTCTGAATGCGAAACTTCGACGTCAATCCTACGGATCATACCTCGAATGTATGGCGATATCCGCCATTCGGACCACCCTGGCTATTTACGAAACAAGGATTGACCGAGAAGTTGCGAATCCATTTAACTATTTTTGTCATACTTACTTCTCTGTCAATCCTACGTTCAGTCCAGTCGTAGAAATAGCGATGTAGTCCGAATATATTGTGGTTTATTTTCTGCGAAACATTGCCGGCGAACAAAATGTATAATTTTTCTGTTAAGTACAGCTCCAACATACATCAGAGGCATATTTTGTCTCGCATAAATAGCCGAGACGGTCCAAATGGATAGTTCTGCATACCTTTCAAAGAATAATAGAATAGCGTCTGTATTCAGAAGGGGACACTGTATTTATCTGTTTGTGAATTATTTGTTCAATCCATTTTATACAACCCGTTTTTAATGATACTGAGCAGTGATTCAGTAACTGCATAAATAATAAAGAATATAAAATTGATCCAAATCTCAGCGCCAGAGAACAGTTTCCATCGCTACACAAAGACTGGATGAAATGGAGAGAGAGAGAGAGAGAGAGAGAGAGAGAGAGAGAGAGAGAGAGAGAGAGAGAGAGAGAGAGAGAGAGAAAGAGAGAGAGAATAGTTTGCAATCAAGACAACCAATCTCATTTAATGACGTAATTTCAATTCACTGTTCTTACTATTCAACAAAGTACTACGGCGCGACTTCAAACCATCAAACCAGACTTATTCTGAACAAAGATTCTTGTATCTGGAAAGATGCATGGAAATGTGGCAAGTAAAAGCCTATTATTGATGGCTGCTGAAAGGGTCTCTTTCTTGTTAAAACTGCATTTGAATACACTATTGTAACTATTTGAAAGATGCGATTGTATCCACAATCGTAAGATTCTAAAGATAGTCTTCAGACTCTGTTTAAGTGTTAAGATTAACCTTCTGTTTCTCATAGTACGAATGGCTGCATTTCGGAATGGATTTACTAAGGCTTTACTTTCAAGTAAGTCCACTTTATTTGGGGGTTTTATATTATATCCTGAAAAATGCTTCCAAATTTGTTAAGCTTTTCAAGCAGAAACTTAAGAATGAGAAAAGGTGAGATGTGAATTTTGTAGGACCAAATATCTGAACGATAGATCTCGCTTGATATTGAGTTGAGCTCTCTTAGTGTACAGGAAGAGTACACAATTGTTTTATCTTGTTTCGATTTTGACATTAATAAACTTGTCAACTTTATAGTATCCTACTTAAAACTTCTACCTTTATACGATCCCTGTTCAGACAAGTTGCAATTTTATTTTTCACGAATTACTTAAAATTGTCTGGACTATCATAAAATGCTAGGTTATGGATGGTTGAACGGTCAAATGTAAATAACGGTTTGTGAAAAGTTAAGCTGACGATATATTACAAATTTATATGTTTTATGAAATCGGGCTCTGAGAAGTAAGTTCTCCTTAAATATTCGTGCATTTGAAAATATAGAATCAGCTAACATCAACAGCAATGGAAAATATTTGGTTTGAAGGATTAAGACGCTATACAATGTAGACCTGGTCCCTGGCCATTATATATGCAATCATTCGTATCTGATGTTTCATAGATGCTATTTTTTAAATGCCCAAACCAGAAAAAAAATCTCTTTCAATTTATACTGTAATTTGAAGATTGGATCTACCGTGCGATTGTGTTAATCTGTTGGTATTGAGAAATTTGTGATTTTGGAAGAGATAGAACATATTTGCGTAGGCCGAGGAGTAAATAATAATTTCAGATTTTAACTCTAGACATCATATCATTATTCAGCATATGTCTATCAATTACAATCAATTGCATATGGCATAACAATATCAAGTAGTTCAAAAAGCGGAAAACTCTGTAAGACTGCAATAAAAAGGAATCTATGATTTTTAGGAAAAGGCTCTAAGATTTTTGAAAGAAAATATAAGAAATGAAATCAAAGTAAATAAGTTATCAGTCCATCATTGCCAACATGTAATGGCGAATCTGATTGAGATGCGAGGATTATGAGATTAAGCAAATGCTTCCGATCAATTGCTGGGGGAAAGAAATCATAAAAAATTACATCTGAGAAGGACAAAATCATAAACGGGCCGCAAATATATCCTAACGTTTTGTTTGGCGGGGAGCAAATTACTTTAAACTGAATAAAACAGATTAAAGATAACAAAAAGCGTCATGAGGCGCGTAAAGGGATTTTCCCTGTGTTCTAAAGATGCACTGTCTGTTTGATAAATTGCAATTATTCTGTGTTATAGCATGGTACCGTTTGTGGGATAATACATCCTTTGAAGATATATATTTTGAATAAAGTTTAAAACTAACTATATCAAGGAAAGTAAAAGAGAAAATAATAAAAAAAGAGAGAAGCATGAAGACATGTTATTTTATTCAAACTTTTAATTAAACCTAATGTTGACTTTCTAAACATATCTTTGTGACTGATCATGAACACACACAAATAATAATAATAATAATAATAATAATAATAATAATAATAATAATAATAATAATGATGATAATAATAATAATAATAATAATAACAACAACAACAACAACAACAATAATAATAATAATAATAATAATAATAATAATAATAATAATAATAATAATAATAATAGTTTTAAAAATGCGATTGCATAAAACTAAAACTGTTCAATATTTTCTGCATTTAGATAAAAAAAAATATTGTCCACCCCTCTTTGGAACCTTATGCAGTATTTTTTTTTATTTCACGGAGGAAAGTACAAAAAAGGTCTGAATTTTGCGTGACGTCACACAACAATTCTTATTTCAAAATCTTGGTGCACATTGATTAATATTGATTAATAAACAATTTTATATATCATGTAATTGCACCTTGTTGACTTGTTATGTAATCATCAAGGTAAAAAATATGGTGGTACTTTTTGCTTAATCAGATAAATACTTTTTATTAATGGTAAATATATCACCACAAAAAAAAAAATAAAAAATAAAGAGTCAGTCAATCCTAGACAGTCAGTCAGTCCTAGACGGATGAAATTTGCGATTACGCCTGGTTAAATTATTTTTAAAAACACTCTACAGCTTCACAATCCTGACTCGGATTTAGAAAAATTGATTTTTTGGAAGTTCGTCTAGATCAGGTCTTAAGAAAGTATGTGTCTGCACTCAAAAGAGTTGTGATACGCATTTTTAATTTTTCTGCAGTTTATGTATTCTTACTTGACGTTCATATTCGTATCAAGTAAGTACCAATTATATACAGTGTGCGGGTTTTGGGATGTAGAATAACCCGATACGCGCTTCTCCATGTCGAAGTTCAGGATTCGACTGGGCACGTTATATGAGATCCAATTTCTTATCGTAACGTGTACATTTGGGTTCTAAGAACAGCTTGTTTGTAGGGGGGGGGGGGGGACGGGGATGTGACCTGCGCAGATATCTGGTGAATAGATCCTATAATCTGACTGTCCATTCACTTGTCCATGAGACACCTTGATCCTGAAAATTAGGTCTCACCGCTTTAAGAGGAGCCGCTGTGGCTCAGTGGTTAGCGTGCCTGACTCGAGACAGAAAGGGTGCGGGTTTGAATCTTACCATTGGATCAGCCGGGACAGCTATCGTGATGCATCCTTGGGCAAAACACCAAACCCAAAGGACGGATCCCACATATTGCTTAGGGGGAGCGTAAACAAGTAGGCGAGAGATCTGTGGGACTAAAGCCCCGGTGGTGCCCACGAAACGAAGCTCCCGGAAGCTCCTGCATTTTAAGAGTTTTAGGGCATAATTTTAACCATGTAGCTCTAAAGAAAATTTACTCTGGGAAATGTTCCGGTTGTTTCGCGCTTATTTTTAGGTGTTAGCGCTGCTCTTCTCTCCCCCCCCCCCCCCATCAGCCCCTGAAACCAAAGCTTTAAAACGAGTGATTAGAGTAAATTCAGATAGATGCACTATAATATTTATACACGTGGACTTGTTTTACAAACTTGATCAATGGAATCAAGATAAAGTCATTTATTTTTTCATTCAAACTAATATCTCACATGTGCATGGCAAGCGATAAAAATAGTACTAAACTTATTCTATTTTTTAGCCAAACTGAATGCTTATATATATATATATATATATATATATATATATATATATATATATATATATATATATATATATATATATATATACATATATATACAATACTTTATCAGGCTAATGGATACATTTTATTGCATGTATTTATATTTGAATGATTATTTTAAAAAAACACAAGTTTTATTGGCGCAACTGTAAAAAAAAATATTCACCAATACGTAAACCATTATGGCGGTCAGGCACACTAGATAGATGTCGTGGATCCAATTACCGCCCCAGTTGTGATATAATGTTTGCCTGAATCACTCTTTGAGGCCGTCTCTGGGTCTTTTGAAATAGATTATACAGGATTATACAATTTGTTGTACTATGGAAATGAATCGTTTTCAGTCGCGTCCTAATTCACAAAGAAGTTTCATCAAAACCAGAAGAAGTAGTTTTAACAAAATGTGTATTAATAATCATTTTTGTTGTTGTTGTGGGTTTAACGCCATTTTTCAGCACATGAAAGGCAATACATGGCGGCCAGTATATTTGGTGGAGGAAGAACCCGGGAAAAACCCGGGAAGAACCACCGACCCACGGGAAGCTACTGGCAAGGTTTCTCACATGCCCACGTTAAATCATTTTTTGTATTTGCAGCGTCCTGTTGTTGGTATGATTTATGTTCAATCTGTTAAAGCAAGATAGCACTTGAAGATAGGGAAAAATCAAAGCACCAAATAAAGAAACACATTTAATTTGGATCGGCGGCCATTCACCCTTGTATGAACTGAAACTGAGGATCGAGCTCAGAAACTCAGAGAATGCATTATTTCTACCCTATCCAGTTGATATTTTGATTTGTTTTATCATCAGTGCCACTGTCTATCGGGAGAACCGGCAAATCACGGTCTAAGAATGTGTATCGGTAATTACAATCACTAACTTGATTATAATTTAGTTAAATAATATAATCGTGGATATCATTAACCTTGTGTATTACAAGTGGAGTGGTTATTTAACGTAACGTTTTCGTAGCATCCAAATCACATGGTACCACATAAGTGTTAAATCTTACGAAGGTTAATTTTCGACCCTTAACTTCTTAGAAATCTCAACATCTGCAGACATGAAGAAAGTGCAAGAACCATGAGAAAGCTAGAGGTTCTTCTACAAGACCGATTCAAGTTGATATGGCACCAAATTTGTAACAGATGCGCCCGATGAATAGTTTTTCAGCCATCATAATTTTGCTTTATATCTGAAAGAGATAAATATATGACTGCATAGCTCTTATCGCCAGTAAAAGCCCGTCGCTCTGTTGGATGATGACCGGTGTAGTATTAACGCCAGTAAAAGCCCGTCGCTCTGTTGGATGATGACCGATGTAGTATTAACGCCAGTAAAAGCCCATCGCTCTGTTGGAGGATGACAGGTGTAGTATTAACGCCAGTAAAAGCCCGTCGCTCTGTTGGAGGATGACCGGTGTAATGAAAGATTTTTTACATAAATTCTAGTCATATTATCTTTGAAATTTACATAACTAAACGTTAAAAAAATCTTTGTTTCTGTTGATATCCAAATCACTTTTATATTTTTTTTATTAATTAATTATTGCTAATAGTATTGTTATTCTTGGTATTATTATTATTATTATTATTATTATTATTATTAGTTACATCACAGATATTATTTCTGATCTTATACTACCTTGCACCGTCATGTACTAATGATAGTGTATTTATTGGCACTGTCTGCTACCCAATACAAACTTTGTCGAAATAAATAAATAAAGAAAGAAAGAAATATTATCACATGGAGACATCCATTCTTCGTTGACACATCCGAGATACGCCTAATGATAAACGTGACATAAAATTTCGAGGCTGCATTATAAAGATAATATACCTGATATATATATATATATGTATATATATATATATATATATATATATATATATATATATATATATATATATATAATTTCAACTTTGTAGTCAAAACCTCTGTTTAAAAGAAATCTCTAATACTATATTCTCACTCATCCAATATTTAGTTAATGTCCTTCCTGCTGCAATATGCCATGAGCGCAGTGGCGTAGCAAACGCCCAAGCAACCCCCAAAATTCGGATCAAACAACCTTTTTTTATTGGCAGAGAGCCCCAGAATAAATTTTTACGGGGGGGGGGGCAGCATTTCTTGCTACGCCACTGCAAACATTATCGTTAGAGATATTAAATTGAGGTTACTGAATTAGTCCAGTTCACTAAAAAGAAACAAATAAATTCAGTGTTTTATGATATTGTTTGCTTAAAGCGGCCGTACTTATGATGAGATTATCAATAACGTTCATAAAGTAAAAATTTTATTACATAGTACGTCTAAGAAAATTAGCGACAAATGAAATACTCTTTGATTGATCTCCGCTGTAAATATGGTATTGAGTTATATTTGATTGCATCTATTCCAGTTTCTGCAGACTTTAAAAATTAGGAATTCAATTAGAAATTTTGTTGCCATGCCAATACGATTTAGATGTTTATAATGTTACAACAACTTAATATTTGTTCGTTTAGGATAAAAAGTAATTTAAAGTAGTCAATAGCCCAATGATGATGTTCAAGGAATTATAGCATTTCATGTATATTTCTTTGCCATTATACTTATTAATTAGATTTACAAGAGTGAAAGATACAGTTTCGTACATAATACTTTTATGGCTAGAAATCGATAAAATTTCATAACACTAATTATAATCAGTGTCTTCTTTTCTGTAGTTAACCTGCTAAATTTTATAACCAGTGTCTTCTTGTCTGTAGTTAGCCTGCTAAATTTTATAACCAGTGTCCTCTTGTCTGTAGTCAGCCTGCTAAAATTGTAAAATGACCAAATCATGATATAATTGCTGCGTCACTTTTCATTCTAATCTCAATTATACATGAAAATGACAAGTTTGACCATTGCAATTTCAATATTACTTTCAGTACGTAGTTATTTACTCACATGGCTCTAAATATATTTATATTCGATCAAGTCCTGCTTTTAAATTATGTCCTTATTCGATCAAGTCCTGCTTTAAAAGTATGTCCTTATTTGATCAAGTCCTGGTTTTAAATTATGTCCTTATTTGATCAAGTCCTGCTTTTAAATTATGTACTTATTTACATATTGCTTGGTACACGCCTTGTCTACACGTGTATCGTGATCAAATTTCTTTTCAGCGAAGTTTTAAGTAATTTACTTTATTATGTTTAAATATTTATGTATTCATGTACCCTAAGCATTTATATAATCAAAGGTACTTTTACATTAGGCGATGTTAGAAAGAGATCAAATGATAGAGAGGCGTTTTTATAATCGCATAAGTCTCTTTTATATCGTGATCGAGTAAAAAACAGTTTACAAACTTTTCACCGTGCCTGTCGAAAGGCAAACAGACCATGAACTCCATCGTTTATTCTTGACGGGTTGCTTGCACTTTTTTGTACGTGGATACATATTAGTGTGAAATAAGAAGGTCAGCTGCAGCAACAACAAGCGTGGGAAACACACTTTCCAATGTTGGCATAGTTCTACCGAAAGGGGGGGTGGGGGGTGGGGGGAGGTGTGTGTGTGGAGGAGTGTCTAAACATACTTTTCGCCTCTCTTCGTGAGACTGGTATGTGTAACATCAGAAAAGGGAGTCTCGATGGCAGTAACTCTGTAAGCTAAAATTGCAATGAGTATACCTAACCTGTGTTTATTTCTCCAAAAACCCTGACTTATTGTATGTTATGTCTGTACTCAGACATGCAGATGTAAAGTTGTAATATTGGTTAGTTTCTGAAGGTGCTGAAATTAGGGCAATATCGGTATAAAGGTATATTTTTACATCAAGTAGCTCTCAAGGTTGGACGGTTGCGAGAAGTCACAATCTGAGAAACATTTCACAAAAGAGCGACAGGGATTTTTAAAAAAGGATCTTAGACCAAAACGAAATATTTCTCATACATGTATCTGACAACCACGATTGATCAATAAATCATTGATACTTGTATTTTGCATGCATTTGAACTGTCTTCTCCCAGTGTGGGTGCGGGGGTGTGGGGGTGTGGAGCAATTGCCCTCGGAGGCCTGGCAAAGGGGGACGCAATCGGACACTTTTTTATTTTTTTAAAGCTGAAATTGTCATCGTATTTCACATTCACCTTAGTGTAACGGAGTGTAATTATTCTTCACAAAACTTATATGTGTGCGTGTTTGTGTGTGTGTGTGTTGGGGGGGGGGTAAGTGACATAAAAACTGTTCTCTGTAGCAAAATAGGGGCACTAAAAGAACACTGCTCCCGGGCGCCTGAAACCCTCTTGCCTCTACTGCTGTCTCCCATTTCCACACTCGTCAAGGTGAGTGATTGCTTTAATATAAATCAATTATTACCTATATTTTTTCAAAATAACATATCAGGTTTGAGTGAAAAGAAAGTCAGAGGCTGGACTGATAAATTGATTATTGGAAATGCAGAAAGGTATCAAGTAAATTGGGCATTGTTTAATGTTGATATGAGACAATTCGTCCTCAAGAATTCATCAAAGTGTAATGTTGCATAATGTATAAGTTTCATTCAGAAATAATTTAATGGAACTGTGGAGCTGGGTTATATTAATATATTATATGTTGATGTAGGTCAGGAAATATGAGCTTTACAATTTTTCTAATGCATTACAGATAGTTACCTTTAAGAAAAGTTTAGTTATTTGTGCGTGCTAGTATATTTTTCTTTCTTCTGATAAATTTGACTTTAACGCTATTGACTATATTTATTGAACTAAAAGATGAACAGTTATTGTGTCATTGAGGAAGTTAGCGGTATTCGTTGGTATGTTTAAAGGCAAGTGATTTTCATATTGATTACGCTAAGATTGCTTTAAATATTAAAATGATTAAAGCTAAAACAGCTGTCTCGCTGATACAAAAATAAAATAAAATATAAAAAACGCTAGACTTATTTGAAGTCAGAAAAGAATTATTTTAATCTGTTTATTACATAGACAGATTCATAGTCATCAACGAACACATCTAAAAGCCGAATGGAGATGACACGACTTTTATGTTTTCTTTATGCAAAATACCATGAAGATGCAACATTTAGGAAAACGATTTTAAATTGACATATACAAAGGGGAATCACAGCTTTATTTATTTATTTATTTATCTATCTATCTACTGATGCAAGTATATAAAAAGCGAATAACTTTAATAAATCTACATAAACTACATGCAGATGATCACTTATGATAAAACTTGGAAAAGATAGATTTTTCAAATATTTTCACTGTTTGGAGTAATAATTGGAAATTGGCAATAGACCCAAGAGACTGTTTTTAAATTTCCCTAAATATAATCCCAAAAGGTCGAAATAAAATTCTATATATTGCTGAGAGTTTAAAATGTCCATATTTATAGAGGAATCTGACTGAAAAACCAAACGGTTTCACTTAGTATCAAGCAATCTACGGCAACAAGCGTGCCTAGATTTTTCGCCAGTTTCTATTGACTGATTAATTATAATTTATTATGAGTATGAAATTTTAGCTCTGTGTTAGATTGATAAGCATTTTTCAAGACTTGAATTTTCTAGAAAATTTTGAGGAGCGAGTTTAATGGAATGAATGCTGTTTTAAATGGACAGGAACATATCAATATCGTTATTTAAATAATTTATAAAATAAATACATCATGTGCCATTGAAAAAGGAAGTTGTAAAGTGAAGAATGTCAAAAGAGTAAACTCCACATTCAGTTTATTAGATCACTGAATAATGCAAAACAAGAGAAAAGAAAGTTACTCCCAACAAACTGCATAAACCCAGATCTGCCGGCGCATTATGCGACGGCAGATCTGGGTCTGTGAAGTTTGTAGTTGGATTCAACTTGCACGCGAGTATATACGGTATTGATATATAAATGTACAGTAGAACTTCATAAACTCGAAGCGTTGCGGGGCCAAATCTTTGGTTTGAGTTTTCGGTAGTTTCGAGTTTTCCATGGTTGCAGATAAGAGAATGCTTTCCACAGGGACCGAGAAAGTCACTCGAGACTAGTTAGATAAATGGTTAGACAAAGGGAGATAAGAGACTGACCAGTACCAGTCTATTCAATTTGCATCCTCGTTCGAGTTTGCCATTACTTGAGATGCTTCATTGGAAGAAGAAGAAGAGAAATCACGATGCAAGAACATACTGGATTATGATAACGCCGGAATCAGCTAATTAAAAGAGACACCAAAATTGTCAGTAAGAGATTGAGTTGAGTTACTTGAGAATTTGACATGAAAAGTCCGGTCAAGTTTACAATAAGGTGATTACTGTCGATGAGTTAGTATGCTAGATACGCTTCGGTTTACAGGACAGTAATGTTCTGTTAGAAAAAGGAATATTAAGATTGAAAGCAAAGTATCAGCATGTACTTTGGAATGAAAGGCACATCTATTACACATTCTGTTTTAACTATTCAATATGCTGTTAAAAAGGTTATTTGAGACATTAATTATAGGTAGACGAGGTAATTACTCAGATGAAAACATCATGATAAGAATTCAGCAATATCATGATAAGATTTCAGCAATATCATGATAAGATTTCAGGAACATATTTCGGATTCAAATTTTAGACTTGATTATACAACTGCTATTGGTGGTATATTTTATTGACGAGTGATATGGTGATGAAAATGGGTAGCGTTGTTACTTACAGGAACAACTTGAAAAAATCATAAAATAGTTTTAGATTGGGGTTAAACACTGTTATAAATTTTGATATGGTAACAATATTATTCTAGCAGGTGATAAACAGACTGTAACAATTCAACAAAGAGAGTAGAAGGCCAAAAATGGTGATCGCCTTGTAATTGCAAATGCACATGATTTAAAAAATGAATGATCACAATATAAACAAACAAGTAATCATTTATAATCATGCTGATGGCTGCAGGAGCTGGTATATTTTGACAATTTAATTTATAACAGAATTGTTACTTTATTAATATCATTGATGGAACAGAGACGGTTTCAATTCCTGATGCTTTTACAAACTTAAAATGTACATGAACAAAGTTAGAGATTGAATGACTACTAATAATAGCAATTAGGAAAGTATTGATTTCAAGAGCTTGAAAGATAATTCTAAAGTTCTCGTCACTCCAAGAAATAAGTACACGGTGTAAGTAACAAATGATGACTATTATACTGAATCTGTCACACTCTGTGAAGTTTTTAAACGCAAAATGTATACATTTTCTTCAATCAATTTAATCACAACAAATTCCTCTTATGGTTAGTATTCCTGTACTCTAGAGTTTTACCACTTAGAAATGCTTTTCATAGTTACTTTGTTTCTTGCGATGTTAATGGTTATTACAAGCAATTACAAAGAGGTACCATATACATTTCATTCTGAACGTTAACATTAAAGATTAAGACCGTTAACATTAAAGATTAAGACCGTTAACATTAAAGATTAAGACAGAACAACAATAGATTTTCACCGTATGCCTGTAACATATGTTTGTTTGTTTTTTTGTTTTTTTTGTAATGGTGGGGTTTTTTGGGTTTTTTTTGTGTTTTTTTGTGTTTTTTCTTTCAAGTTAAGTAACTGGGAGATATATGTTTAAGAGGTCCAAGTGCTCTTAGTATTCATTCTGTAGAGGAGACAAATTTTACACTATGTCAATCAATCAACAACTATGTAAACGTAATTAACAGCGTGTTACTAATCTAGCAGGTCCTATAAACAAAATTGATGCAACTGGCTAACAGTTTGTAACGAGACCTATTGTTATTCAAATGAGTAGTCAAGCGTCTTACAATTACAAGATATTAAAATTGGATAAAGCAAGTAGACAATAAAATATCAGCTACTGAACAAAGTGGTAGGGAAAGAAACAAAATTTAAGAGTTTCAAAAACAGATTGATGATCTCCGATGAAAGATTTTAGATGCACAGAACTTGTTTAAACAGAGATCTTTGGAAGACTTTACAATCTTAGCTGGAGACATTACAGACAGACTAACATAATAAAATCACACAAAACGATAAAGAGATTAGAAAGCTAATTAATGATTTTAGTAACTTTATTACAATCTGGAATACCAAGGTGAATTGCTAACACTAATACTTTGTCAGGGTTTCAGAAACAAAATGATTGAACTGAGATAACCAAATAGATTGAGGACAACAAAAATAAACTAAATGTCAATCAAAGTATGATAAGCAGTATGAAAAAGATTTAAAATTTAATTATAAATAATTTACACGACAAAATCAAAATGTTGATCGATTGAACTTTACTAGCTCTCAAAGATGAGTTTGATGCTGGATCAGAACAATCAAAAACAGTACGAAATACTTATACTTGTTACATGGTAGTAATACCGAATTAGATAAAAGGATAAAATGTGCTACAAAGGATTTAAATGAGTCAGAACCAAATTTTACAACACAAACGGCTGAAGTCAAAACTGAAACAGATCAACAACAAAAGAAGCTCTTACATTAAGTGCGAGCATTGATAAAAAATATAAAAACATTTAAAACTGTATTAAACATAGAAATACCCTATTTCGTTACTTGTTTGACATAGGTGGGTACGCTGTAGCTTATTAACGAGGGGGGGGGGGCTGGGCGGTTGCCCCGGGCGCCAGAGGTCTTGGGGCGCCAAAACAGCTGATAAAAATTCGGGCCTCGTATTCTGGCCCTTTGGGCCATCATAATCGCCCCGGGCGCCATTGACCCTTAGTACGCCACTGCGCACCGGTAATTACTCACAAAAAGAAATGCTATATCAACCGTTGCAAGGCATGTTACATTCAGCACAATTCAGTGGTGTGTCTGTTGCAGCTGGAACTAGAAAGGAAATTCAAGTCTCAGGTTGCAGTTTCTTCCTGGAAACTCCACTCAGCAAGTTTGGTTTGGGAATTTATATTTTTTTTAAATAATTTGTGTTCTTGTTTTGTTTTTTGTTTTTGTATTTGTATTTGTATCAACAGATGACTGCATATCACCTAATGTACTATCAACACATTAACTTCTGAATAAAAACAATTTCCAACATGTTTTAAAAAAGACAAGAAATGTGACCAATTTTGTCTGGTACTTCCGTTGGAAACTGATATTTTTAATATCTGTGGTTTTGCTCTTGTTTTCGCCCATTCAAAGTACAGTCATGTCCTGTTGACCTTTTCAATCTGAGATTGGGGATGCCGGCCTTTACTGTGTAGAAGTTAAACAATCAGGTCAGCGAGTTTACTTTTGTTTATGTTTAAGCTGTGAATTCAATACTTCAGGCGCTTCTATTAGCAAGAAAATTGAAAGGCTCCGTTTGCAGTGCGTGTGGATATTATGTTAACTTGTACTCAACTTACGGAGAACTATTTTTTTGGTAATGGATAAACATTAATGTTGGTACATCTTAAACAATAACTTCGATTTTACAAAATGACCACCTCAGGTATTTTTTTTAAAAAACAAAATTATTCAGTCAATCTCCATAATGTCTTTGCTATTTATAAAATTCCTAAACAAATTAGAGTAAATTGGTCATGTCAGAAATGAACCGAAATGCTACGCATTTTACAGAATGCCCGAATTTATAAATTGCCGGTAACACACACACACACACACACACACGTGCTTTATGCTATTGAAGCTTATCAATTGACTTAACCTTTATACCAGAAAAAAAATTCATAGGTACATTGATACATAGTTTGAAGTAATTAATTTTTTAAACTGTTTACCTCATTAAGAGGAAAGAAACATGTTATAAGATGTAGATCAAAGATCTGCTCTTTCATTGTCCGAGTTCAGTCACCACCAATATTCAGAAGAACACAACAGTGATATACAGCATTGTCACACCGAGCACGTGGATAATTTTTTCTTCTACAATACATGTTCAGGTAGGAAGTAAATCAAATGCTTCAGCTTCCTGTGATAAATAAATTCTCGAATATTTTCTAATGCTCACATTTGATTTACCCAAAATAAATAAATAAATTAAGGTGGTTTGCATTTGACTTGATTGCCTAAGGGATATTTGAATTGTAAGATTGACTATAGTACAAAAAACATGTTACAGTTTGTGAGAAAGAATACCGATCCAATGAAGTACAATTGTCACATCATATGAATAGAAAAAGGTCAGCATGATCGCACGAATATGGTCAAACTACTTAATTGCTTGAAATAAAATACTTCATGATACAGAAGTTTCCATTTTGCTTTCAGATATTAATACTTACACATTATTCGAATATTCTTCAGGGGATGTAATTCATTGCAACCAAGCCTCATGTCGTGAATTTTACGACATCAAAGATTGGAAAAATAATTAGAAATATACAGTAGTTTTAAAATATTTTAAAAGTATATAAGATGTATTTCATCTGAAAAAAAACATATATTTGACTATAAACTAGACAAATTTGTATTTTCATTCATTTTGATGGTGTGAACTATGTTTAGCAAACCAAAACATAATCTTCTTCGAGGAATTTATCATATGACTTTATATGTGACTATTTAATGACGTCTAATTCACCCATATTTGGCTGGAAAAGGTTGAATACTCCTCAACATTGACGGTGCTCTGAGTTCAGAATAGGAAGCAATTAATGTAAATAGATAACCCTCAATCAGAATACTCACTTCCGCAAGGTGTCACAATAAAGAATACATTTGTCTGGAGCATGAAGAAAGTGTAATGGCTTCACATTTGAACTCAGTCGATTTAAAGAAAAGACAATTTATTCATCAAGGGTGATTGTCGTGGTCCAACAGGGTACATTATATTTTCTTTTACAGTCGAAATCTTTTCTCATTCTCATGGGTTACAGAGTACGATAGACCAATGATTAATGTGATTTAAATGTAAACGAGAACAGAATTTTGTTTTCCGAACTGATTTTTTTCGGGTTCACATATTACTTTGTCCATTAGAGATACCAACTAAAAAAGAGTAGGTTGGTTGATTGGTTTTAACGGCACTTTAAACACATTATCGGCTATATCATGTCGAGGAAAAGGGAGCTAAGTGCCTTTCTCAAAAAACACACTGAGGCAGCCGACCCTGGTTAGTCTGGGCGGATATCGAACTCGCGACCCTTGGATTACGAGTCTTACGTTCTACCAACCGAGCTACCGCTGTTCCCGAAAAATGAGTTGGCAAATTTGAGAAAAGCATTGAAGTAAATTGCACGCGGAAGTTTCATAATACATTGTATTCACAATACCTTGAGATGTCATAGAGTATAACTGTCATTACGATGTCATTGAGTATACCTTCTCATTACAATCTCATTGAGTATACCTGTCATTACATTGTCATTGAGTGTACCTGTCATTACGATGTCACTGAGTACACCTGTCATTACGATGTCGTTGAGTATACCTGTAATTACGATGTCATTGGGTACACCTGTCATTACGATGTCATTGAGTATACCTGTGCAAAATCGGGGTTACATCTCATTCTTGTATTCACATAAGATATAATGGCAACTACATGTTCCATCCATTGAACCGTCTTATGCATTTAAATTTAATTTCTGAGAATTTCTTGTTTATAAAATTTGCGTTTCTCATCTAAAATTCAGGTGTACTTATCGTGGGTAAAATAGCTGCTGGAAAAGCGATGAAAATTGTCATTTGCATTATTTCGTGTCAGATTGTTTACTAATAGCTATTATTTTTGTGATCAATCGCTCTTATCGTCGGCAGCAGACATCTCAGCAAAGACGATGACGTCAGAAATCATATGGCCCATACTTTATTCAGTGAGATATCAGCCAAATCCAATGACTGTCTCATGTCTGTCAAAATTGTATTTCTAAATAATGTTGCCAACTCGGCAAAAACAAAACACATGAAGAAAAAACAAGGAGAAAAGATCAACAGATATCATAACATGATGCAGTGCGATCAAGAAATTCCTAAGTCAGTATCGTAAATGTGTTCGCAAAAGCCCAAGCGGCCGATTTTACATAAGGTAATTCCGAACCGGGTTTATATTGCTCAAATACGCAATATAGTACAAACTGTAAAATATTTAAGCACGTTAGAGCGATAGTAACAAAATTAGTCTTATTTGATAGAATCTTGTGAAATGTGACGTCTGATCCCCCGCCCCGGAAGAGTGTGTCGTGATCAGAGATAGGAGTCATTACATTTAAAATAGCAGCATTGTTAACTAGATACGACATTTCGTAACCTATTTCTATTTTTTGACACTATAAATTCCTATTTCTTACGATCAAATCAGATCGAGAACATTAAATGAGAATCTCGGGGTTATTTGAGCAGGATTAGTGGCATTTCCGTTTAACTGGAGCGAAGAAATAAAGGATGGTTGCAAAAATGTACATATCCGCGAGCTCCACCTTTTGACATCGCCAGATGTTATTTTACTTTAAAAAACTATTTATACCAAAATTGTATTACAAATGTTTCAATGTTTTTGAAGTTACGTGATGACATGAAAAATTTGTTAAGAAATAATGTCAGATTTATGCAAATAATTTATGGCAAATTTGTGTTCTCTGTAACCTTATGTAACTCATTTTTTCTGACATTTCCCTGGTGCTGTTGCATACATGATAAGCTAAATTGATACAATTAATGTAACTTCTCCACATGCATTTAACTGTTTATTGTACTTTTCCACGTACATTATATTTCAATTCTATGTTGACCTAGTGTAAATACTTGTCCACGTTCATTATATATCAATTCTATATTAACCTGAGTGGAAATACTTGTCCACGTAAATTATATTTCAATTCTATATTAACCTGAGTGGAAATACTTGTCCACGTACATTATATATCAATTATATGTTGACCTGAGTGCAAATACTTGTCCACGTACATTATATTTCAATTCTATATTAACCTAATTGGAAATAATTGTCCACGTACATAATATTTCAATTCTATGTTGACCTGAGTGTAAATTCTTGTCCACGTACATTATATATAAATTCTATATTAACCTGAGTGGAAATACTTGTCCACGTACATTATATGTCAATTCTATATTGACCTGAGTGGAAATACGTGAAGTCTATATTGACCTGAGTGGAAATACTTGTCCGCGTACATTATATGTGAAGTCTATATTAACTTGAGTGGAAATACTTTTCCATGTACATTATATGTGAATTCTATATTGACCTGAGTGGAAATAGTTTTCCATGTACATTATATGTGAAGTCTATATTGACCTGAGTAGAAATACTTGTCCACGTACATTATATGTGAAGTCTATATTGACCTGAGTGGAAATAGTTTTCCATGGACATTATATGTTAATTCTATATTTAGTTTATTTTAAATACTTATCTATGTACATTATATGTTAATTCTATATTAACCTGTGTCCATCTACATTATATCTCAAGTCTATATTGACCTGAGTGTAAATACTTGTCCATGTACATTGCATGTCAATTCTATATTGACCTGAGTGTAAATACTTTTCCTTCTACATTAGATGTCAATTCTATATTGACCAGAAATACTTGTCCTTCTACATTAGATGTCAATTCTGTATTGACCTGAGTATAAATGAAGTTCAGCTGTATTGACTCAGAGTGTGTAGAATTGGGTATTTTTTTATAGAAAGAAAAAAATAATAATAATAAACTAAAATAAAATAAAAACATTTTTAAAAAAATTGATTCAATCACATCTTGCCTATATGAAGGATTATATATTCTACAAGGTTGTAAGCCCACCTAACGAAAGACCCATGAACACTAAGTACAACCTGAAAACACAGAATGAAGCGTGGCGGACACGATAATGACAGTAAAATCAAACATTTCCGACTCTAAATCTCATCATTTGTGAGTTGCAACGAATTATATGCATTATATGCATTTACAAGATAAATCGAAAAAACGAGAGTCGAACCACTGTATAAAAGCTACCTGTAGTATGAAATAATAATAATAGATAATAATAATAATAATAATAATAATAATAATAATAATAATAATAATAATAATAATAATAATAATAATAATAATAATAATAATAGAATAATAATAATAATAATAATAGAATAATAATAATAATAGTAGTAATATCAGTAGTAGCAGCAGTAGGTGATTATTAATGAACAAAAAATTATATATGTAAGTATTACCAGCATACAACGTAGCATATCACATATGACAAGTCTATGACAAGCTTTATATTCCCAGCTCTTGGAAATGTTAAATTTGAAATTGTATTATAAATAATTTGAAATAATTTCTTACTCAAAGCTGCATAGATAATGTGTCGCTTTAGAAGGCAATGATGAATAATAACAAAGTTTCAAGTATGTATCTCAATTTACTGGAAATATATGGGAATTTAACTCCATTCTAACGAGGTATGTGTTTCGGAAACATTCTTGTTACATGAGGAAATCGTTATGTCTTTGTGTAATTTCTATATTAATGTGTTTATCACATATCAATTCATCTATTAAAATAACAATTATTTCTAAAATTTTAAAATGAATTAACAGATACACACCAGTATATGTATCAAATCGAATACAATTTGGCTCTTGGACAAAGATGTGCCCCGTCTTCTCTTTTTCTCCGAAATTTTTAATTTCATGCTTTCGTCAATCTTATGCTATTATAAAGCTCAGATCATACATCGGGAGATAGATATACCAAGGTGGTATTAATAACATTTATTTTTTCAATTCATAGTATTCATCCAACGGCATTAGAATACAACACAATGGAATACCCTATGGATTGTTAACTCCTTTCTGCAAGAACTGGAAAAAGTGGGAGAATTTACAAAGATTTATCGACGTGCGCTCAATTAAACAAAAAATAATAATAATTTAAAAAAATAATAAGTATCAACATAAAATATAAACCATACTTGCTATTGATTCACTAACTAAATCATATAAAGAGTGTACCGTAATTTACTCGCTTATAAATCTGGTCCAACTGCGAACTTCATAGACCCAGATCTGCCGTCGCATAATGCGCCGGCAGATCTGGGTCTATGCAGTTTGGTTGGAGTAATCAGTAGAACAAACAACATAAATCCTGATCTTCCGGCGCATTATGCAACGTCAGAGCAGGGTCTATGTTTGTTGTTGGCAGTTCTCTTCGAAGAAGCTTGAAATAAATTTTTACAGGAGGACAAATATTACGACCCTTTGGAAAGAAGAAAAAATCCTGAATATATATATATATATATATATATATATATATATATATATATATATATATATATATATATATATATATATATATATTGTCAGCGTAAAACTGCATGGAAATTAGTCCTGTGAGATATAAATTAGATGTCCATTAGTTTTGAAAGAGAGGTGGTTTATTTTGGACACGTGTTCAGTACTTAAAAGGAAGTGATCACGAAAACCACTCTATTATTTAGAATTCATAAAATTGTTCCGTATATATTCAACGTCACAAATCAGACAAAAATATTTTTCGGCTTTCAAGAGGTTGTAAATAATGAAAATAATCTGCTATACTTTTGACCCTGAAAATGCAAGAAATAGAGAGAGGGATGGAGGGAGATTCAGCATGTGTTTTGTAGTATGAATTTGATGAAAGTATGAAAGAATAGGGCACGTATTATGTAAACGTTTTTGTGAACCATACACTCATAACCTTTACAAAACCTCAGATCCCCAAGTTCAGGTTTGATATTCAGTGACCCAGACTTAGACCTGCAATGAAAGAAAGAAATCCTTTTTTTAACGTCAGAAATTTACCTTTCCAATTGATTTTTCGCACATCATCGTGCTGTGCACGTCTTGCTCACTACCTGAGCCCTAGAGTATTTGTTCTGAACTGTGGTCACATCATGGTGCCAAACTGTGGTCACGATCATGGTGCCAAACTGTGGTCACGATCATGGTGCCAAACTGTGGTCACGATCATGGTGCCAAAGCCAAGGGATTGCTTCGCCCTTAAAGCCTACCATGTCTCAAACACCGAACAAAAAGAAATTAGCAAAGAGCTAGACCAGTGATTGAAGCGTATAAAAAAGCGGCAAATAAACCCTTATCATTCACCTCCAGTAAAGTAGTATGATGTTAACATATTATGGAAGTTACATTATTATGAATCCATCAAAATCAAAGAGAGCTGTTTATCATTTCACCACAGCCCTCAGATTGTTGAAGTACCTCAAAAATAATCTGAGGAGACATAACGTGGAATTGTTTGTTTTCTGCTATCTTTCTTTCTTCTTTTCTTTTTTTTTTTTTTTTTTTTTTTGCCTCTAACTTGAATTCGTCTCATCACATGTTTTAGTATGATGCACGTTCTAAGAAAGTTTCCAGCGCAACCCCATCAAAAGCTTTGATTACCATCGCAGCGGTATGTCAGGGGTCTGTCTTTGGACCCAGTAGTTTGAATGTCAGACAATATCGCACATATGGAGATAAGCCTAGTTTCCCCACAGATTCAAACTTAAATCGCATACGTTAAATAATTCCGTCTGTTAACACGCTAACATAAAGAGGACATGAAGTCTTTATATGTATTCTCAGATCAACCCCTAACCCTGATCAGAAAAAGGTGGTAAAGTACACATGGTTCAACGTGGTCACTACGCTTTTAATAAACACATGTATATCATTATCATTAATTGAATATAAAATTAATGGGTTAGATATCTCTAAGTGCTTGTTATTAATCGTATAGAGTTTCCGAAATAATTCGTATGATATGTGATAGGTTCCATCTCCCTAATGTTACGTTTACCCATCAGTTTTATCAAGAGACGGCCCAATTTTGTTTTTACATAAATGATTGGGTGTGACATAAAGAGTAACCTAATACATACAAATTGGTATACCAGTCTCATAGCAGAGAGTGTCAAAACTGGTAAAATCTGTCGTGAGCGACACTCCTTCTACCAACAAAATGGTCTCTGAAGATAGGCTGTCTCCCAAAAGAAGTCATTACAGTTGATCCATCCATTAAGCTTCAGGCCTGAAGATCATAAAACTCTGAACCTGAGTTTGAGATTGAGTTTCACTTTAAGCCAATCAAAAATGACGTTACAAAATTAATATTTGTTGTGATTTGCCGATACAAAAGCTCAAGCTCAAACTCATATAACTATTTGAAAGAGTCATTTGGCAGCTAAAGGTTTTGACACTAGATACTAGTGAAAGAAACGGAAAGCCTCGAATGATAACAATTGTTAAAAGAAAGGGTTTGGTCAAAATTGCGGTCTCGATAATTTTTAAAAGTGTATGAAAATAACATCAAAAAGCAAGAAATTACCGTATTAATAACCTATAAGTCTAATCCAAATGCAAACAACACAGACCATGATCTGCCGTAGCATAATGCGCTGGCGGATGAGGGTATATGTTGTTTGTTCTACTGATTACTCCTAACAAAACTGCGTAGATCCAGATATGCCTGCGCATTATGCTACGGCAGATCTGGGTCCGTGCATTTTGCAGGTGGACTCGACTTATAAGCGATTATATACAGTAATACATTTGGTCTTCCATTTCCAGGTATTGAGTTTTGTCAATGAGACTGGCGTATGGCTTGCTACCAATAAATAATATGAGATATAATATTTCATTAGAACTTATAATCTTTTAAGTTATTCACACACGACGAACATTAAATATTCCAAAGGTTAAAACTCTTACTCCTTACATATTCCATTACTTAAAATATGCACCATCTTGTACCACGTAAAATTTAAATTAATTACATTTTCGTCAAGCTGAACATGTGCTCCCTCTGTCTGAAATGAATATACAATGAAACCGCGCCACTGTACAATGTAATCCTCTACAGACAATGCTAATTATTTTTGTCCCATTTGGATAGATTTTAATATTAACTCAATCTCTCTAAATTTCATGGTTTTTGAAAGAGCAGAAAAAAGACTTTATGTATTGTGTATTTGTATGTATGCACGTACGCAGGAAGGCAGGTAAGTTAGGTAGGAAGGTATGTACTTAGGTACTTAATTAGGGACATGTACATGTATTTTGGCACATATATGCAAGTCCATGCTAGAAGAACTTCTCACTTTGTTGTTTTTCATGACTGCCCCATGGTTGGCCGTTGACAGTGAATTATAAGATTATTTGGATTTAAACCAAACGCCTGCTGTACTACAATTTTCTTATAATAGCTCAAATATTATATATATGTCAACTTATGAAGTCATGAGTGTTTCAATTTAGATATTATTATATCAAGAACCATACACCCAAAATGCTACGACCGGTAATTTATACACACAGCAAGAAATCTCATAATTCTTAAATCGTCAAACTGTTCATCATTTTATTGAGAAAAACATGCTAATCTATCGGCTAACGTTACATCGACAGGTCAACCGCTAGACTGGAACCTTCAGCGAACTGTTGCGTATATTATTGTATCATGCAAAAGAAAAGAATTGATATTATCGTCCTGCAGCATGTTTTTTAAACAAATGTACACACCAAAATCCCATTCAACAAATGTACACACCAAAATCCCATTCAACAAATGTACACACCAAAATCCCATTCAACAAATGTACACACCAAAATCCCATTCAACAAATGTACACACCAAAATCCCATTCAACAAATGTACACACCAAAATCCCATTCAACAAATGTACACACCAAAATCCCATTCAACAAATGTCATCAAATTAACCAAATTTGACCAGCTTAAATGAAGAGAAAATGCTATTTTAAAAAGGAAAGATTACTTCTTGATGAAAGAATTCTCGAAAATGGAGTATGTTGTTGAGAATAGTCATGGATCAGTATGAACAATAGACATCATGCAGAGAATGAATCACTGTGACACAGAGAAACTTCATCAACGATGACAGCTACAACAACAAAAGAAACAGATGAAAATCTGACTTAATTTTAATGTGCCACAAATATTACCGACACTAAGAATTTATATATTTGCGTGTAACGAAATTTTGTTTTTCTTACTTGGATAAATGATCATACATACATACTGATACAAACCCTTAAATTACGAAATGTCCCCCTTTAATAAAGATAATTGGAAAAATAATTCTGTATGTAAAGACTGATCAAACTTTAGTTTGAGACACCGAAGGTAAAAAAGTTTTGGCCAATTGGAATACTGGAATTGGAATCAAAATATCAATCTAAGAAGGTTCTGAATTATCGATAACTGTTTACACAAACTTTTGCCAATCACAAATTCTCCTTGTACTTTTCACCATTTCCGGTAAAGTTTTCTTAACTTCAGGTGCTCCAAATAGTTTAAATAGGATGCGAGTCGTTTAAAAGAGATTTTAAAATTTTGTAAGCAAAATCAACGGTTCCTTGAGAATTTCAAAAGATTATACTATAAAAAGTATTCAAAAACATTCTGCATGTTTGGAAACCTTTAATATCTACTACTCAATGGAAAATTGTATATGTTATAGGTCATTACGTCGTGTGTGACTATTTTCATGGGCTCAGTCATACTTCTTCAAGCTTGAAGAAGCCTTGACAAAATGAATGAGAGGCTGCTAGAACGCCAAGTAGATGTAGTAATACTCAAGAACGTATATCACAAAAGTGTGAATGAAATTGTACAGTCATGGTGCTGTGAAAAGTAACGGAGCCATGGCCGACAATAATTTGTGACCACCATATATCACGCAGCGCAGACAGGCTTAGCTTCCTGTATAAAACTGTGACCGAAGCAACTGCAGAACCCGTCGACGTACATGGACGAATGGCCGCACACGTCGTTAATCCAACTAACGAACGAACTGCAGAACCCGAAAGATTTACTGCAAGTACCCTGTAATGTTTGAGACAAGATGAATATTGACTACTGAACCAAGCTGGCCTGAATTACTAGAAATGAAAATAACAAATAATATAGGAAAATATATGAATTAATGAACAAATAAATTATTGGACTTCGTATAAATGAGTGTGCAAGACAACAAAGGTACGCATGAACAAGCTAGCAAACTAACAAACAAATCGACTAAATCTGAGCAAATATGTGGCAGGCATGACACGTCTATTGACTATAGTTTACAATTTTAATACCTAAATAAATATTATTTTAAAAAAGCAACAACAAACAAACACTTGCTCTTTTCAAAATATTTGTTGAGCAACATCTTAATTTACCGGTAAATCAGAATAGCCGTTTGAAAAGATTGGTATAAACATACACTTCCAAGAACAGACATTATTGTCCGAGTCAAAATGATTTCTTTTTTTCGAGGAAAAGTACTTGGGGCGAGATTAGATAAATCGCTTTTTAAGTTGATTGAAAACTCGGATAATCAATGACTCAGTGCGTAAATGACAAAAAGATAGCAATATAAGCAAAAATGTGAAAAGAAATAAATTACATGGAAGAGAGAAAACTTACTTGTTAACACCCCCCATTCTCTCTCTCATTTAAAAGATATTCACAGAAATACTCCCAAAGTCTTGAAGTAGGTATGTTTATTAAAACATTAAATCTTAAGCAGAGTCAACATGTGTGACTAGAGTTGATGCAAAACTTTGAGGCCTTCCCAACTTTGGTCGCTTTCACAGTAAAACAGAGCGGAAAAGAGCGATTCCACTTTGAAGTTGGTCAGTAAATTATAGAAGATATGCGAAATAAGTGTTGTGGTGGTAATTTTCTGATGTCGATCCCCATCAACAACTCGGTATGGATCCACTGGAATTATTTTATGGGTGCTTACCCAAACCTTCTCTCTCTCTCTCTCTCGATCGATCGATCGATCGAGAGAGAGTGTGTGTTTTCCTCTTCGTCAGTTTCATCTATATTGTGTATTTTAAACTATTCTCAATCAGATATCTTTGGATTAGAACTTTCCATTCTTCTCGTCTCCCTTGATTTTTTTAAAAATCTGTATGAAAGGAATGGTAAAATATAATCATTTTATTTGCTGCTTCTCGGACTGAATATCAAAGGAATTTTCAGTTGGATTTGAGTTAATGCTACTTCAAGTAGAAATAAAAAAGTTTACTCAACATCTTGGGGAAAAAAACAACTGAACAATAGAAAATGATAGTCATCATTTCGAAAGAAATTATCTATAGAGCCGACAGACTAACAGACAAAAATACCATTGAAAGGGGAGGCACATACACCTCCTAACCCAATCAAAGAGTGTAGAACTGAAGGTTGTGAAACATAACAAACGATGAGCTAACCATGACTAAGCTGATTTGGTTTAGTTATATATATATATATATATATATATATATATATATATATATATATATATATATATATATATATATATATATATATATATATATATATATGTGTGTGTGTGTGTGTGTGTGTGTGTGTGTGTGTGTGTGTTTAAATTAGTTCAGTCAAGAGTAAACGTGAATATTCCATTCTATGATTTTGATACTTCAGCTTTTTGTAACAGTGTCAATCGTTTGATTGCTTAAGAAATTACATGAGAAAAATTGTATACGCTCAACGCTTTCTACCAAGGTTGCTATCTTGCGGACCTCGGTCTGGGACTTACATGCCGTGCGTGATGAGGGAGAATGAAGGGGACGGTGGGAGGGGGGGGGGGTCAAATACTGAATTATTTTCTGTTCCTTGACTTGTATTCGCTAACTTACATTAGTAGTGTACTTAGTCACAGTTTATATAATTCCACTTCTCTACTTTAAATTTCATCAATCAAATAACTAAATGCACAGTTTTGTATTGAAATTAAGGGAACAAGATAGTCACAAATCTCGGTGCATTGCAAATTTATGAAAGGTTTCTTTATAGTATTAAACATGGTTGAAAAGCCTGTTAAACTTCAACACTTGTTATTTTACACATAAATGAAAACATAATTGTTCACCCGATATTGGTGCTGATACAATATTGCTCAGAATGAGTCATAACATTCTGAAGCTTGCAGTCGTGTACGATGTACGGTCGGCTGATTCATGAATGAACAGGTTAACGATGTCAGTTGAAATATATCTTTGACTTAGAGCCATAGCATTTGATCCTGCTGGCCTTTGTTCACTCACGCTGGGATATTATGAACGAAGATATGGGCGGTGCTTAGAAACAACACTCTCGCCTTAGTGTTAAGAGACTTTTGTGGAGGTGTCAAATTTTCATTTGCGCATGTTTATGTCATATTGTACTCACATGACGGTTATGATTTAAAGACAAAGTTACATTGTATTATAAATCGTAACAAATGCTGGCGATTGGACTATTAAAACCCAACATAAGAGAAACACAAATACGTACATCTAACCATAAAATTACTAACAGAGATATAAGGTGTTTATTTCAGATTGTGTATTAAAGTCACGTGCTTATCCAGAAAAAAAGATAGTAATCATCAAATGATGGTCGTACAGTTTTGAAGTTGTCCCGCGTGTACTTAACATACAATAGTCTAACCACTTTGCTGTGCTAAATCAAATGAATTGCATTTTACTCGTCACACATACGCACACACACTCCCCCAAATATATATATATATATATATATATATATATATATATATATATATATATATATATATATATGTATATGCTTATCTTTGACACATTTTTTGCACATATGTATATGCTTATCTTTGACACATTTTTTGCACATATGTATATGCTTATCTTTGACACATTTTTTGCACATAATATAATCATAACAAAGCAGAAATGTATGACCTTAATGAATATTCATGTGAAATAGCTTGAATCATGAATGCTGTTCGAAAACGAAACTGACAGAAAAAAATGTAATGCATGACGCTGACAGAAATGTATGACAAGATCATAGCAGATGTTCATAAGTCACAGTGGATTTCTTGCTGTGTTTTCATGAGTGGTATCTAAAATAGCTTATGGTTACTAATTTTCTCTGATTGCTAGTTCTGACTATACACATTTTTTTTAAATGAAATAATCTATTTAGGCTACTGCTTTTTTTCCCCTTCCATGTCCATTGTAAATAGAGAAGCATGCGTTTTGATTACCCCAAAAATGTACAATATTGATGTAAACTTGTCTACGGCTGTAACAAATTTTTAGTGGGACTTACTCTTGCACAGATTTAAATCGAAATTCAGACTTCATCGTAGATGAAATAAAAGACTCTCTTTTCTTCAATGAATAAATGGACTCTAAATCATTTTTAAGGGATGCAAAAAATGCAAAATCCGTATTTTCGTTAAATAAGCTGCTGTTTCTAATGCACCGATAAAAATAAAAACTAAGGATAAATAGAGGATATTACACGAGTGTTCATTGCAAATGAAACTTATAAAACGAGCAAAATATTTTAAATTATTCGATGAGTTTCATAAATTTCATTTGAAATGAGCACAGATGTAATATTCTAGTTTTTGCAATACAAAATTACTGATTTTATTTGACCAAACCACAGAATAGTGTAGTGAAGAAAAAGAATGACTTTGAAATAAATTCGGACACCTTGGTGGTTACGCTTTTCCTTTTCGTGACGCTTTAACGTCATTTGTAACGATATGAGGTGTTATTACACACGTTACATACATGCAAATCTTGATAGGGGAATACTGACGTAAATAATTCAGCAGTCATGTGATAAACAAGTTTTTTTCGAAGATTTTATAAATTTACCACAACGTTCGCATCGAAATTGAAGATTTTCGATCTGTAGAATTATCACTTGTCATACAGTGTATGATCATCAGCATACATCATAACCCCACTTTCTGCTGTTCCCACGAGCTGTTTTCAATAGGTTTACATATTTCCAAGGAGTCATTTGGGACAAAATTTCGATATCATGTACTTTGCTTGACGTTAGTTAATCTTCGTGTACTTCGAGCTTCCGTAAATAAAGTGCTGAGTGTAAAACTGCAAGTGGTTGAAGTGGCAACCTACTTAATTGATATGATGCAAATTCGCTCGATAAAGGTTCTAGCACGAATGATGTAAATAAAGTTAATTCACTCCCGATAGGCTGTTTACAAATGCATAGAAGAGCGAGTACGCCAAGGAGTAGGTGGAGCCTAACTGTCAATCAAGTGTCATAAACACACCCACCGGCAGAACTAATTTAAGTATTGCATAAATGTATCATATTCAACACAATCTTTCACACTGC